>JAHTLZ010000021.1:8498965-8512370 GCA_023846285.1 Phrynocephalus versicolor
ATTTATTTATTTATTTATTTATTTATTTATTTATTTATTTATTTATTAGATTTGTACCCCACCCATCTTCCCAAAGGGAACTCTGGGCGGCTAACAGAGCTGAGCAAGTCAGAAAGTACACAATGCTGTCACCCTGTAAACCTGTCAAGGAGCAGCATCAATCAGTACTTTTCCAAGACGCTCACAAAACTTGAGCTAGCCAAGTAAGGCTCAGTGGGATGCATATTTGACTATACCAGTACAGTTCATTACAACTTTGACATTGTCTGTCTCCTTAATCTAAAGTTCCTCATTTAAACCAGTTGCTGTCTCAGTGCTTAGAATATGCTAATTTTTTTTTAAAAAAAGCATTTTCTTTATCCTGATTACCAAAGCTGCAGTGATTTTATAGAACTTATATCATTACTGTTGACAGAAAGCTTAGAATGCTAAATGTGTCGGGCATACTACTTGCGATAACATAATCTGCAGATGCTCCAGTTATTCATCTTAACACAATCAGCTTCCCTGTTTCTTTGTAAGGGCTAAAAGCACTGAGGCTTGAGTTAGCTCCCATTTTTAGTTAATACTTCTATTCATGCAGTCCAAACAAGAAGGGGATTATGTATTTAGGTCCAGATAGTACATCCCTGTTCCCTGAAGAACCATGCAAGGAAATTTGCCATTGTCCATTTTTGTACTTGAGAGTTAATATCCATGACTTGGAAACAGGTGCAATGAGCTGAACATGGTATGCGGTACGTGACAAGCACAATGTAGGTAGATTATAATGGAAAGAAAAAACTGTCTGGATGGATTTTGATGCTGCTTGGAATATATTTGAAATTTAAAGAAACTGAGTCAAAGTGTAAAAATAACTGCATTATTCAACACTACAGTGTTTGTGCTGTGATACACCTCTGTGTACTAGCACATGTGTTTCAGGAACTAGAGTACTAACATGAGTTTTGTGTGCAAATGTGCCAGGCTTACTATGGTTAAAATTATTGTATACTATATGATGTAAATGGGATACAGTGTGGTACAGAGGACAGAGTGATGGACTAAGACTCAGGAGGCCTGGACCCAGTGAGTTCCCATGGCCTGGGTTCCCACCATGTCATGGGAACTCACTGGGAATGTGGAACCAGTAAACCCATTTCTTAAATATCTCACTTACCTTAGAAGTCCTATAAGGGTCACTATGCATTCATAACACACAACAAAAATATGTGGTAAACTTGTAAAAGTTTGCTTGTCTTTTCATTCCCAAAGATGTTCCAAACAAATGGCCAAAAACACGAAACACAGATCAAACCTAAATAGCTTGCTTTTTAATGGTAGTAGTGATTGCTGCTTTTGAAATGTTTTAAACTGTAGAGATGGGCACGACTCAGAAAAATTTTTTGTTTTCGTTTTCGTTTTTGTCTAGGGGGTCCATTTCATTTCGTTTCCGTTTTCGTGAGCTAATTTTCAAAAAAATTCATTTTCGTTTCGTTACGTAACGAAAACAAAAAATGAAAATGAAAACGAAAAATTTTTGTTTCTTCCCATTTAGCTCCATTAAGTGCTTTTCCAGTAACGAAAAACGGCTCAAAATTAGTCGTTTCATTTCCGTTTTCGTTCCATTTTTGAACCGTTTTTCATTTTTCGTTTTTCGTTTTGTTATGTAACAAAAACAAAAAACAAAAATGGAAATGAAAATTTCGCTAAGTCATGCCCATCTCTATTAAACTGTCTTAATTGAGTGTTAATCTGTTTAATACTGTTTTAATATTGCAATCTGTCTTTTTACTTTAAAAAAGTAGTTCTATTTTCTAAACTTTGGTTGCAAGCTGCTTTGGGTTCCACAAGGGAAAATGAAATGAAATGAAGTAAGGGAGAGTGAAATGAATCAAAGTAAATTAAATCTCAAAATCTGTTCCCATATATTTCTATTTGGGCTCACTGATACAAAGCTTTCATAGTGCTTGATCATTTGCATCATTTGGTAGACTGTTCTGTAAAACAGTTGTGGACTCTTCTGTAAAACAATCATTTAGAGAAGTACATCAAATGAACTTAAACTATGAGGACATTTCCTTCTGATTGCAAAGTAAGTAGTCTTGAAAATATTTTTGACAATTTGTCCTGAAATATTTCCAAAATGGTAACAATTAGAAACACAGTGTGTGTGCTGCATGGACACTACTTATTTTCCTGAGTGAATACCTAGGTTGGACAATATTTTGAGATTGGTTTCCTCAAAAAACCACTTGCAAACACTGTTAATTAACATTTTAGCAGTGAAGCTATCTGCTGAACTCTTCCATAAATCAGATAAACTTCAGCTATAAGATCTCCTCATTCTAGATGTTGATCTAAGTAGAAATATTTTCACAAGTATGTTTGTCCCAAAAGATCTCATAAATGTCGACAACTAAAGACATGTGGTATGAATTTTCGCAGATACTGATTTCCCACTTAAATGCCTAGAACGATTACATTTTCAAAGTATGCCCATTGCTTATTAGATTTTAGTAGCACCTGCTCATATGCATTCTGTAGAGTCCTCTGTCAAGCATGTGATAGAGCTGCGACTATGAGGCCTTCTTCCTCTGTGAAATGAATGTGTTTGTTAAAACATTATCCTCAAACTTGTTTTTGCATAAGTAGGAGTTGAGTAGCGGGGAAAATTGTCGTAGGACGTGCATGGGAGTAAGTACCTAGAAATGTTTTGGGAAAAAGTTGGGTGGAGAAAAAGGGCCAAAACATTGTCCCCTCCACCAGTAAATAAAGAAACAAGACACAAGAGATGGGTTTCAACTTGGGTCAGAATGTTATTAACTATTTAAATTCCCATTCTATGGTGGCACCTAAGATAGACCATGAACCTGATATTTCTATTTGCTTTTTTTATTATTGTTGTACAGGCATGTAGCAATAGATATTGTGTGACAGCCCAATTCAGCATCCATATGCCAACTCCCAAAACAGGGGTGCCTTAAACATAGCACAACAAAATACACTTTGAAACTGGACTTTGGATCAGCACTGTATTTTGCACAGATATAGCAGACAGAATGCTCTTGATCTGTGTCAAAGTTGGAGAAAAATAGTCAAATATTTTTGAAGTTATGATTCTGAAAAGTAAAATTGTGTCCCCCATGCAAAGTGGTGTCACTTTGCCACTGGTGTTATTTATATTCACTTGTTGTGTAAAGCTTGGCCTCACTTTTTCTGGTGGCAACATGGGGATGATGTTGTGCAGCAATATCAGGCAATTTCCTGGCTTTTTGAATTGTGTGTGTGCATGTGTTCTGTACTGTCCATTTGGAACCAGCTTACAGTGGCCCTAATAAGAGATGGTTTTACCAGTCCCACTCCCAAAGTGAGTTTTCATGCCTCAGTGGGGATTCAAGCCCTGTTCTAATAATCAATTACTCTATGCACTACACAACACTGGCAATCAGAATTGTAGGTACAGAAGCACACTCCCACATCAATCAACTAGGGGGTATTTTGTTTGTTTGTTTTTTATGTAGAACTTAATTTATATGGTGTTTTTTAATTTTTGACTCTTTGTTGCTTAATAAAGATAGAGTTCTTTTTTAACATTAATATCTATGTGCTTCTCTGTTTTCTCTCAGGGCAGAAGAGAGGGCTGATTCATAAGGTGAATGCTCTTGCTTTGGGGGATATATTCAATGATAACTTTTTTAAAAACAGAAAGGTTTTTTTGTCTTATGCTAGTTTTAAGGAAAGCAAGAGGTAAATGCAGGTCTCCACACCTGCCCAGGAAAGTGCTCTTCAGCTAGCTGCAAAGATGGAAGGGGGTGGAGAGGAGAGTCAGTAAAAAACGCACAGTGAGTTTGGCATCTCTAACTCAAATGAGTGTCATTCTGTTGCTCCTGGAAGTTCTGAATTGCATGAACCAAGAAGCATTAAAACCACCAGCACCAACAATAGATAGAGATTTCATTTCATTCAGGCTAGAGATGGGCACAAAATGAAAAATGAAAGGGTATTCCATTATTTTGTTAAGTAATGATTTACTTCATTATTTTGCAAAATGTTAGGACACATTTTGTTTCATTTCATTTCATAACAAATAACTATTTCCCCTCTAGAACGAAATGATTCATCAAAGAGGAAATGGCAGGGGAGCTCCCTCAAGCTCTTTCCTGTTAGCCCCCCAAATTTGGAAAGGCTTGGGGGTCAGGGGCTAAGTTATGAAGCTCCAAATGGAGTGCCCCAAAGTAAAAATATTTCTAATTGGAATAGGAAGCGAAGACGTGGCGGCACTACGCTCACCCATGGCTTGGCTTCTGAAGTTCTGATTCCAATATAAAGATTTTTTTCCTATGGGCACGCCCTTTGGAGCTTCGTAATTCAGCCCCCCCCAAACCTTTCCAAATTTCAGGTGCTTACAGGAAAGAGCTTGAGGAAGTTTCTCTGCCATTTTTATCTTTTAGGACCCAGGGAAGCATAGCATTTCATTTCATTTCGTTTTGTTTCATAATGAGACTACTTTAAAAAATTGTTACAAACAAAATGAAACAAAACTACTAAAGAAACAAAACAAAATGAAACACAGTTTTTCCATTTTGTGCCCATCTCTATTCTGGGCATATATGTTTCTCCAAAGTGCCCTGAAATGAACCATAACATAGCCCAATTCAGGGAAGATCTTCCCTTAGTGGTTCATTTTGTGCCCATCTCTAATGATGAGTACTACTTACACACAGTTAAGATGTGTTTAAGATTCAGAAAGTGCCCTGATGCATTTTCCACTGCTAGTAAGTAGGCACCGTGTGTAGGTTTATTTATACCAATTAAATATACACTGAGAGTATTCATAGAATTATAGCAATAAAACCTTCTACTTGACAGTATAGAACCCTTTGGGTAGAGTATATGCTTCTTTAAAGTGACCTTTTTAATAGTAAAGCAAATTAAATAAAATGACTCATTTAAAACAATTCAGATGCTAAAGTGGTTTAAAACTGCCAGGAGGACATTTATGTCTCATTTCTAGTAAATTACCAAATACCATGACAACAAGTAGCATGATAATGCAACAAACATGTATTATCCTGCTTGTTCAAGAGTACTAAGAAAGAATAACACAAAAATATGGGCACCAAAAATATAATTTACTTGCTGATGCCTATTTTGCTGTATTGGAAGTAATGTCATTTAATCCCACAAATAGGGATGGGATTTTCATGTTTACACAAAAGAAAAAATACAAACAAAACAAAAACACATAAAAACACAAAAAACCACTTTGTTGTTGTTTTTTTGTATTCTTTCATGATTGCTGAATGAAGCAACTAAAGCAAAAGTTCTTTGCATTAAAAGGGGGTAAGTTTCGTTCTTTTCTGTTTCCTATTAGAGATAGGTACAAAGTGCTTGCTTGCAAATTGGCCCAATTCATCAGCATGATAGCATAGCTGCCATGCCCTCCTTTCCCCCACCCTCCTCACCAGCACCTTCAGTCACCTGTCTCTGCAAATTGGCCAGCTCATCTTCCAGGGCCAGTTCCCAGTCAGGGCAGGAGCCCAGGCTTCCCTGCTTTACCTCCCCTGGCAACTGGCCACTCAAATGAGAGGTGGGATAGGGAGGCTGCCTGCTTCGCCATTCAGCCACAGCAAGCCAGGTAGGGAAGTTCGGGATCCTGCCCAGACTGGGCAGCTGGCTCTGGAGGAATAAGCCAGCAACTACATGGAGGCAGGTAAGTGTAGGTGATGATGAGGGGGTTAAAAGGGTGCCCAACAGTGAAATACTTCATCCACATTCCTATTTGGTTAACCTTTATTTAACCCTTTGTCTATTAAATCATCTAGGCACGTTTCTCATCTAATAGAATCCCAAGGGCTATTGTGAAAACCAGTTAGTGTAACCAACAAGGGTTGTCAGCACCCATTAAGAATATCAATTTAGTCTTCTTTATTCTTGATTTGTGTGTGTGTGTGTGTGTGGAGGATGTATCTCATTTCTTTGGGTTGTTCTGGGATTATCTTTCAGATTTCAACCACCACCACCCTTAATTTCTTCAGGCAAATCCCATCTGACTACCTTGCCTTGGCCCTCCCTTGGATCATTTTCTGCTTCATGGCCCTGGTCTGCATCCTGTTAGATTCAAAGAAGATAAAGAATGTGTCAAGTGGCAGAGAGGAGAGGAATCTCACATATTCTAGCAGTTTCCATTGGAAAGGATGTTTGGCTATATTTTACATTTATTTGCTAGCTTGACTTTATTAGGTTCTGGAAGAGATTATGAGTGTCCCCTTTTTTACTTCACTCTCTCTCCTTATAAATACCTGGTACATTGGATCTCATAAGCACCTGGTATACCTGATTGTTTTTAAAAGTATCATGTGTTTATGAGATTTCATGTTCCTGTGGTTTAAGTTATACTGGGAAAAGCATTGAAATTCAATGCATGGAACATCAGTGCTGCCTTAGATTTGGCCAAGAAGAAAAGTCTGCATTAGGTAAGCATGGCTGGGAAACTGGACATAGTACTGAATGTATTTTAATGTAATAAAAACTTGTTCCAATCTCACTTTTGGAATGTAAGGCTTATAAGGACGTCTTTAGAGATATGTCTGAAGAATGATGTGGTGAACCAGAAAGATGGGCAAAAAGGTAGTGATTCATGGCTGCTTTTAATTAATCTCATGAGGTCAGCAGTAAGATGATTGAACAAACAATGTAATACATTAACACACAATGTAGTCAGCTTTTGCCATTTTGTAATCCTGAAGATGACATGATGTGTATCCATGCCAAAAATGTGATCTATTCTTTTGTATTAAAATATTTTACTTGGAAGCTAAACTTGTTAAATGTTTTGTAGGTCTTTTCAGTCTGCTGACTGGGATTAGTCTACCTCTGCTTTAATCCTCTTGATGTTTGAGAAATGTTTGTGTAATGTATGTGACTAATTAAGGGGTGCTGTGGCACATCTCAACTATGCAAATGGCATTTTATTTATTTATTTATTTATTTATTTATAATCAGCCATTAGACTGAGACACCCCCTGCATCTCAACAATTAGTCACAGCAAATTATTCAAACCTTTTATTTATGTGAAAATAAACATCTTTATTAGCATTCTATTTTAACCTCTTTCTTTCTCCCTTCTTCTCCAGATATATGTCCTATCAGTCATGTGAGTATCATCTCTTTGAGTTGATATTTACCCAGATTATTCCTGAAGCAAATGTGTGTGCTTGCCATTTACGCAGCTCCCCTGCAATTTTGACTTTCCCCAAGTCTAGTCTTTAGTTCTTGTGTGTATTTGATGGAGTAATCTTATTAGATGCTCCTGCTTGAGCCCAATCTATGTCAGTATGGGCTAACTGTATGGTTCAAAGATCCTTTACTGGCTTTTCTCAGAACTACTACTACTGGGTAGCAGTATGAAATATGTTTTAGGGGGAAAGTGGTGGAACTGTAGATCCTCTGAAGTCAACCAGGATCAATGTTTGCGGGAAACCAGGATTTCAGCTTTTGTATGCAGTATAAAAGAAACCGTTAGACTTGCAGTCTGATCTCATCCATCAGCTCTCTTGACCCTAAAGCACCTTTAACAGGGTAGAAGTTCTCCAGCTGCTAGTAAAACAAGTGACTTGTATCTCTGTCTGCATGCTGGTAGAGGAACCCTGCATTGGATGCTAGCAAGCAGCTGTCATCTTGTTCCACAACATGCCAGCAGGTTTTTAGCCTCACTGAAGTACTGTAATGCAAACATGTTCAATTCATCTCTACATTCAGCATTAGACATGGGCACGGAGCAGCGAAAATCTCGTTTCCGTTACCGTTTGTCGTTTCCGTTAGGTAACGATAACAGTAACGAGAATTACTCCACTCCAGCTCGAACCCGACCCGATAAAGATAAATTGGGTCTGATTTTTCGTTGTCATTCATGGCATCGCGGTTCGCGGCGATCGCGCGATGCCAAGCAGCACAGAAAAAAGTTTTAAAAATAAAAAAACCTGATTCCCGGCCAAAAAAGCAGGCAAAAATATGCCTGCCTGAGTGAGGGCACCTACCAGAGAGGGGTGGTTTCTGGGGGGGTCCCCGGCCTTCCCCCCTCTCCTGTCCTGCCATGCGATGGGGGGGATCCAAAATGGCGACTGTAATATTTATTTTTAAATCATGGTCCAAAAACCCACCAAAGCACCACAGAAACATTTGAAAATAAGGTATTTTAAATGCCTGATTTTTATAGTAGCAGCAGTGGGTTTTTCTTGCAATAAAACATCTCCATTGATTTTATTTTATTTTATTTTTATTTTTATTTTTTTACACCTGCGTATGCGCAATGATGGGCTGGCCATGGGATGGGACCATGCAAATTTTTGACCCATTCCACCAATCACATGGCCAGGTTTTGACTGAGACTTCTGGATGTGCCAGAGGGCAGAAAAAGCCCACGAACCCTAACCCTAACCCATACGCCAGTACACTGTTCTTCTTAGTGGGTCAGAGGCACCCAGAGGTGCAGCCCACTAACCCACCCTAACCTTAACCGTAACCCTAAGCCTAGCCCTTACCCTAACCCCAACCCTAACCCAGATCCGTACGCAAGTACACTTCCCTTCTTTGTGGGTCAGAGGCACCCAGAGAGGTGCCTCCCAGAGCCCACTATCCCCTACCCCTATCCCATTCCCTAACCTGTATGCCAGTACGCTAGTACGCTTCCCTTCTTAGTGCGTCAGAGGCACCCAGAGAGATGCCTCTGCCACTTACCCCCCAACCCTAACATAATGTAATGTATTGTACTCGGCGGCTATGCAAAACACTTCCCTTCCCTTCTTAGTGGGTCAGATGTCAGAGGCACCCAGAGAAGTGCCTCCCAGAGCCCACTTACCCCAACCCCAACCCAAACGACAAACGGAAATGAGAAATTTTTGAAAATTTCCATGAGAAATGGAAACGACCCGAAACGGACCTGTCCCAACAAACGACAACTCGAAACGTCATTTTTTCTGGCCGTGCCCATCTCTATTCAGCATTATTCAGCATTTGGGCCACGAGTAAGAATAGAGTTTCTGTGGTGCTCACCCAACTTCAAAGGTATTATGTCAATTTAAGGGCAATTTTTCCATTAAATCACACATCCCTGATGATTCAAAGGACTCAAACCTCAAAATGGCATGGCCCTTGATTCTCAATGCTTAGGAAAATTGAGGCAGTGCATGTAGAAATGGAAACACATTCTGTTTTGTTTGTATATTTAAACAAGTATATTTGATTTGCCCTTTATATATTAAAATGTACTTTCAAACATCATTATCCTTCAGGTTGCTACTTTCTTTGAATTCTGAGGTACAATAGTTGGCACAAAGATTATACAGCTTTCTTTCTTATGCAAAGTTGTTTATATTCAAGAAACTTGCATAGAAAAATGTGAACATTGACAAAGGCCAAATACAAAAATTCGGACAACTGAGAACAAAACAAGGGGTTCTGGAGAAGTTATGCACAAATTTTGTTAAAAAGTGAATGGTGTGTGTGTGTGTGTGTGTGTGTGTGTATTTTAATTTGTAGATCAGTGCAAAAACCAGATGCAGCGTGCTTAAGAGTGAATAGATATGAAGCAGACAAGAGGCTAGAAACAGACTGCTTTGTCCAACCCTACATACAAGAATATTGATAAGCAACAAGTAGTCACCTGAAACATCAAAGGTCAAATAATAGTTTACATATGATAGCAAATGTAGTAAATCAAAATAAGTGCAAAGAACAGAACGAGGAGCAGAAATAAACTTATTGTGAAAATTTTGATTATATTTGAATAAACTTCATTTGTATGTGAATATTGCATAACCCGTAATAGCTACAACATATTGAAAGGTCTTTTTAGAGAATGACTATAAATTGTAATAGCATAATGCACGAAACCTCACTTGAAACTCTTAAACATAGTCTTCTTTTGAACATCTTTCTTTACAAATTAGTCTTGCTGTTTTTCTTTTATCTGGGCTGTGAGACTAATAGAGATGGGCACGACTTAGCGGAATTTCCGTTTCCGTTTCCGTTTTTCGTTTCCGTTATGTAACGAAACGAAAAACGAAAAACGGCTCAAAACTGGAACAAAAACGGAAACGAAACGACTAATTTCGAGCCATTTTTCATTTTTCGTTACTGGAAAAGCACTTAATGAAGCTAAATGGGAAGAAATGAAAAAAAATCGTTTTCATTTTCATTTGTCGTTTTTGTTACGCAACGAAACAAAAACAAAAAATTTTGATAATTAGCTCACGAAAACGGAAACGAGCCGAAACGGACCCCTAGATGAAAACGAAAACAAAAACGAACAATTTTTCTGAGTCGTGCCCATCTCTAGAGACTAATCAAAATGACACATTTATGTATTCTTCTTTTTCTGGCCAGGTTCAGATATCAGGGACACTGTAGTAGTGAACGGTCTGCAGCAGTAGGGGATTGAACAAAAGAACTCTTGAAATTTCTCCTGACTTTGCCGTTTGTTGACTCTGTGATTCTGTCATTAACATTGCAATTGAAGATTCAGAACAAAGTCTTGTGCTATGTATTATTGAAGGCTCTTATGGGGCATCTCCCAATTCAGTATCTAGACTGAGATTACCTGGACTTTTAAACCCAGACCAATGTATTGTTCAAGAATGTAATAAAATCAGCATTTCCCCCCTTTCATTGCAGTCACATTTCTTCCACCTGCTATGAAAATTGTAAAAACTGAACTCAGGGTTTAGAAGATACAAAACATAAAGAATTGTATGCCATCTGAATACTGGCAAAAAGAAAGCAAATAATTTAAAGAATGATAAACTGTGGAATGTTTATCTGTGTGTTTTTTTAAAAAAAGAAACCTCCATGTAAAAAAAAACTCAGTGTAAATTTTCTGTATCTGTTACAATGTGAATAGTGCAACATTAAAATTCAGGTTGTTTGTCAATATTCCAGAATCTTCAGAATGGTACTATAATTTAAATTATGTAAAATTTGTGGCTATGTTAATATTTAATGAAATATGTGCATGCAATGATCATTTAATGCATGAGGTACTGAGAACAAACAATGCAAAGAACAATGAATAATATAAATAATATAAGAAGCTTCATGGTGGAATTATGGGGGTGTAGTAGCAGTTTGCTTAGCACCTTGTTTGAAAAGTGACAAATCATCAAATATACATAGTGCATAGAAATCTATTGCATAGCATCTTATAATAAGAGTATGCAACAGTGAACATCCATGATCAAAACTCAGTCATTCTGATTCTTCAGTTCCATGTTTTAAAAAACATTCCAGAATCAATGCATAAAAGACCAACACAATCAATACACAGCTAGTAGTATAGTTCTTACCCTAATATCCCATTATATCATTGATGCATTCCTGGCCGCTATCTTTGCACGGTCAGGGATGCTAGAAGATCTTTTGTCTCCCTGAGAATTGGCGAGGCCTTGAACCACCAGGCAGAGCTGTTCCGGGTGGTTCAAGACCTCTCCAATCCCAGTCAGCTGGGGCCTCCTCCTAGTGATTTCACTAGTGAGCAATTTGCAGCCCACTTTAGATCCAAAATAGAGGCCATCCGTTCCGACCTGCCCCCCAGCTGCTCTAGTCCTTCCCCTGATGTTCCTGGGGCCTCACCCCTCTGTTCTTTCTTCCTGGATGAGTTTGGGCCAGTGTCCCCAGCGGAGGCCTCCAGGGCTATGCCTGGTTGCTGGCCAGCGGCCTCTCCCTTTGATCCTTGCCTGGCTTGGCTTATTAAATCTGCCAAAGGGAACATGCCTGAGTGGGTTTCTGCCATTGCCACGGCCTCTTTCAGGGAGGGTCGTTTCCCTGCCCGATTGAAGGAGACCGTGGTGAAACCCACTCTCAAAAAACCTGGCCTGGTGTCGGACGATTTATCTAACTATCATCTGATTGCCATTGTTCCCTTCCTGGGCAAGGTTGTCGAGAGGGTGGCCGCTGTCAGGCTCCAGTCATATCCTGGATCCCTTCCAGTCTGGTTTCAGACCCCTTCGCAGGACCAAGACTGCCCTGGTCGCTCTGCAGGATGACCTCCTCAGGGAGGCCGTCAGGGGGTTTTCTTCCCTGCTCGTTCTCCTTGATCTGTGAGCTGCCTTTGATACCCTCGACCACGGTAACCTGTTGGTCCGGCTGGCTGAGGCGGGAATTGGGGGTGAGGCTTTGGTCTGGCTTCGTTCCTTCCTTGGGGGCCGGACTCAGCAGGTTCAGTTGGGTGACGACTTGTCGGCTCCTTGGACCCTCCTGTGTGGGGTGCCCCAGGGGTCGGCAATCTCACCCATGCTGTTCAATGTTTACATGAGGCCGCTGGCGGAGGTCATCAGGAGATTTGGAGTTTGCTGTCATCATTATGATGATGACACACAGCTCTATCTCTCCTTTTCATCGTCTGCAGAGGAGGCAATTCGCTTCCTCGATCTGTGCCTGGAGGCTGTCTTGGAATGGACCAGAGATAACCAGCTCAAGCTGAATCCAGAGAAGACGGAGGTTCTGTTCTTCGGGGCGCCCTCGTCTGGGTTCAATGGCCCCCTCCCTAAGCTGGGGCGTGTTTCCCTCCAGCCCACGGACAGGGCCAGGAATCTGGGCATGGTCCTGGACTCAGCCCTCTCCCTGGAAGCCCAGGTGATGGCTGCTTCCAGGGCTGCTTTTATCTACCTCTGCAGGATCGCCCAGATCCAACAGCACCTTGATGAGTCCTACCTGAGGACAGTTGTGCAGGCCCTGGTGATATCGCGGATCACCTACTGCAATGCCCTCTACAAGGGGTTGCCCTTGACCCTGGTCCAGAGGTTACAGCGGGTGCAGAATGCGGTGGCCAGGCTGATGGTGGGTGCTCATAGATTCGAGCACATCACCCAAGTTCTGGCTCGCTTGCACTGGCTACCCGTTGTCTTCCGGATTAGGTTCAAGGTCCTGGTTTTGATTTTCAAAGCCCTCCACGGCCTGGGACCTGAGTATCTGGCAGAGCGTATCTCACAGAGATCAACTGGGGCCAGACCCACGAGATTGGCACAGGCGCGCTCACTGACGGTGGCCACACCCAGAGAGGTGTGGAAATTGTGTATGCATGACCACGCCTTCTCTGTGGTGGGCCCCAGCCTCTGGAACCATCTCCCCAGTGAGCTGTGCCTAGCAGAGTCCCTGCCCGCCTTTAAAAAGGCCCTAAAGACCCACCTGTTTCGGGAGGTGTTTGGCAACCTCCTCATTTAATTTTTCTCTTTTTTCCCCTTCTCTGTCCGCCACCACCTCTGCTTGTGCCACTTCTATGTTTTTTTTTTAATTGTTCCATCCTGTTATTTTGTTTTATGCTTTTACTGTAAGCCGCCCAGAGTTCCCTCCGGGAAGATGGGCAGGATACAAGTTTAACAAATAAATAAATAAATAAATAAATAAATAAATAAATAAATAAATAAA
>JAHTLZ010000021.1:8512380-8572207 GCA_023846285.1 Phrynocephalus versicolor
AAATAAATAAATAAATAAATAAATAAATAAATAAATAAATAAATAAATAAAAAGGTACCACTGTAAAAAGACAGAATGTAAAATAGTGTTTCCTTGCAGCCATGCCAGCCACCTGGCCATGGACTTGCACAACACTGGCTCTTCAGCTTGAATTCAGAGATGGGTCCTAGAGTTGGACATTACTAGCATGCATGAGCAGGTGGGTTATGGCTGCTTGGAGTGTACTTGGGCTACATAGTTCTGAAACCCTGTAGAATAGATGTATTCTTACAAGTTACTGACACTTCTCTTCTTTAACTCGGAGATCTATTAAAGTGATCTCTTTAAGTTTTAAAGCCTATTCCTCCTGTGGTAAGTCCACATTCTCACCACCCAGAGTTCCGTGTTGGAGGATTGGGTGGTATATAAATGTAACAATAAATAAATATAAATAAATAATTGCCCCGAAATAATACAGTACCAAGTTTAGCTTCCTCAAAAATGCATCTGTGGGTGGAGAACGAGGCAAGCCAAAGCTAGTCAAAATCTCATGGCAGATGATGCAAGATGAAGATTGGTGGAAAATCTATTTATTCCTGGGCAAAATAATCTTGCCATTACTACAAACAAGACCCCAAGTTCTGGTTCATGCCTTCAACATTTATTTGTGGCTTAAATCTTGTGCATAGAAACTACACGCGCACAGGATGAACAGGTTATGTTCAGCGTGCATGACCAGGTTGTCCTTAGTGTGGAAAAAGGCCCAAAACATATTTTAAAATTGTGCTCATTGTCTCTGTGCAAAGTACTTAATGGAGATCAGGGAAGTGGAAAATGCCATAATAATCACATAATACATACTAACATATTTTGTGTACAGTTGCACCTGCTGGTCTATAGAAATGGATTTTCCTTTTTTGCTGTAAAAGCATTTCATCCCCTTTTATAGCAATATGTGATATAAATCAAGAGTTAGGTCCCTTGAAAATACTGGACTTTTCCCAGTTAAATAAAAGAGTAGGATAAGACAGAAGAAAAGTAGTAAAACAAGTAGAAATAATAGAACATATATTGATTCAAAACAAAACACAATTTGGTTCCATCTTTGTGTCCCTTTGCACTAATCTCGAACAAATGTTTGTGATTTTTTTATGAGGTAAAGGGGTTGGTTAATTTTTAAAAAAGTGAAGAATCAGGAGACCAAAGGAGAAGCTGGTGTGGTCATAAAGCTAGCAAAATTAAGTAAGGCAGAAGACAGAAGTTAAATTAAATGGCAAAGACTGTTAATGAAATGGCACCAATAAATCAAACACAGGCCAAAATGCAGCAACAGAAAAACTAGCAGCACTGAAGTGAAGAGAAAGATTTAATTGATGACAGATAAACATGCACGTTGAAAAAAATTCCAGAATGAATTAAAAGCTGGCAATTGCTTTAACGGCACAGGAAGAATTCAGAATCTGTATACATTCTGTGACATGCCTTTGCAGCTGCCAGAAATTCACTTCCTTGCTTGGCAGGGCTGGCTGAGAGTTCCATCCGTCTCTGAGAGGTGGGCCATGCAATAATTTTATAAATGACTCAAATATTCTTCTGTGCATTGAATCATCCTATCTGGAGACTGGTTATTGAATTTTCCATATCTGAGATGCTGCCTTCCCTAAAATAATGCAAATATGGTGATTATGAGCTTATAGAATGTGAATGGTAGAGCAATTTGGGGGCCAATTCCTCTAGCAAGAAGTGGTGAGTTTTCCTCTTAAAGGCAAAGCTATAGATATTTGAGGAATTAAGCTAGCAGTAGGAAACTGACTGCAAGAATCAATTGTCTGCATTTGAGATCTTCTTGGAGCAGCACAGGTCATCAAGCATGCAAGGGAATTTGGAGAGGGGGTGCGAGGAGGATTGGAAGTTATGACTGTAAGACTTCTTTTATTTTATTTTTAATTACAGTAGATTTATATACAACCGCTCCCCCCCCCAAAAAAAATTAAATCTGGAAACAATGCTACTAGTTTCTCACATATTAACATGGATACCGGATAAGATTATTATTACATTTTTTAACTTCCAAATGGAATGCTGTCAGTGTATAATATAAAACATTATCAGCTGGATGGATAGCTCAGTAAGCTGGACTACCTCATCTTCTGATACACCACTGTGCCTATCAGGAAAAGAGCCAGGCCACACAGCCCCTGGTAGCCTACATTATTCTGGGGTGCCCCCAGAAGAAGACACTGGTAAATAATTTCTGAGTACTTTATATGAAGAAAAACCTGGCAAAATCAGAATCAATTTGAGGGCACATTAAAAAAAATCTATAACATGTATCACATACATTCTTCAATTTCCAGAACAGAAATCTGAAAACTAGAAATCTAAGTCTCAGATAAATCCAGGTTCTTGTACTATGAACCCTGGATTTATCTTTCATGTACTATCTCAGTACAAAAACCTTTTCAATTTGAATTTTAGAGGAGCATTCTGCCCATGACTGGGAATATAGACAGATTGGTGGGTAAAATTGATTAGAGAGATATGCTTATCAGAATACTGAGACCTCCTAGTATATATACATAAGTTTGTCTCATGAACAAAAAGAATAAGTACTTAGTTATTTCTTGTCCTTACTTAGTCAATAAATGAATGCATAGGTTTTATCATCACAATTCTCACAAGAGTATTGCTTAAATTGCACAATTACATAAATTGTCATACTTACTGCTACTTGCATTCTAGAAAAATCAACAAGCATTTGTGTTATACTGCCCAGATGCTAAAACTGCTCAGTTTAAATCTAGTTTGGTTGAACTAGAGATGGGGATAAATAAATAAATAATGTGATATTAGACATATATTGTTGATACGTTTACCTTCATCCCCCTCATTCATTGAGCCCAGAGATAACCAATAAATACAAAGAGATAGATATTTCCCCTTTTTGTTTGTCTCGTAATTTCCAAGGCAAAATGGGCAACCTTTTGCAAGGAGGGTAACAGTGACTTCTTTTTTCCTTCAGTGAACCCACAGCTGCCAACTAGCAAAGGAACTTTGGGAAACCAGGTGGCCATCTTTTCGAAGATGGTAGCTAATATGGTGGTGTACTGGACACTGGGGGTCATTTCAGCTAAGGTAGGGAGGTCATGGGGCGTTTTGGAGGGAGCAGCGAGCTTTAAATAGGCTCTCTAAAACAAAACAAAAAACCATAAACTCATGAATTGATTTTTTTGGTTCATCAGTTCATGACTGGGGGATTCATGGTTTGTGGTTTGTCAACCTTTGCAAACCACAATGAACTGCCATTTTGGAAGTTCATCCCCATCATGAATTTGAACTAATACAGGTAAATGAACTTTAGTCATTATGCCTGATGCAATAAATGGTTACTTTTAAAAGTGTGTGTGTGTGTGTGTTTGTGGCAACTAGAATTCTGTTGTTGTTATTCATGTGCATACAGGTTACATAGCTAACCATGGCATTTTGCTACTAATTAATGTAATCAGATGCATGTCCTGTTAAATAATAGGTAAATAACTAGTAATGTGACCAGTTTAGTGTATACCCATGTAAAATCCTCAACATGTATCTATCCTATATAATGCTCTCCATAGGAAACAGGAGCAACAGGAGTACTGATCTGAACTGAAGCAATTGTCATTATCTGCTGCTGTGCACAAAAATAAGCAGATGTGCCAAATTCTCTTCCTGTTACAAAAAATGACATTTTATGTAAATTAGTTCGTTAGCTCGAACTGCTAATGTATTAACATAATTGAGCAGAAAATAAGGTCATTTATGAAAATATGTGAAATGTACAATATGACCTGCTAATTGTAGGTGCGGCATCCAGTGTACTCAGGTATGAAATGATTTTTCTCTCTTTTTGTCTCCCAAATTTGTGACAAGGATCCTCCCTGGTACAATGCAGCTATTAGTGTGGAAGAGCCCCAGCCTAAGCCCTAAAAATTTCCTGAAACCCCTAAAGTTAGCATTGGCAAAGTCTGCAATAATTTGGCAGCTACCAACTATTACATGTCCTTCTAATGAGAAATAAGACCCAGTCTAAATCAATTTTTCTGTTGTTTTTAAAAGTGGTTGAGTCAGTTCAAGATGCACATGCTCCCACCTTTTGAAGTGCACCGGAATGGGCTGATGAATCTCTACCTCTGCAATAAGTTAACCTCAGTCAATTAATGCAGGGATCTGGAGATTATAAGGCCACGTGGGTCCTCTTCTTATCTGTCTGCTGTATTGCTTCCAAACTTACCATAATAACTTGTAAGGCATCACCACTTGAATAACTAAAGGCTTTTATTTAGCTATTGGATGTTACACAAAAGTATGGCTTTTACTCCAGAATAACAAAGCATGGTTCCTTCCCTAACTTGAATAAAGCTATTAAGCAGAAGCCCCACTTTCTAAAATTCTAAGCTACATCTTTAAGCTGGAATTTCATTCCATACGCAGCCATGAAATCCTTCTCCAAAAAGTCCTTCTTCTCTCTCAAAGTGCTATACCGATTGCATGGGAAAACAGTCACATGTTGCTTCCAGGGCCTATCCGCTTTCACTTGCATCTGGCTAGAATGTCTCTTGGCTATTTTTTATACATGCACTTGAGATAAGCTTTGCTACTGAAATGAAACTGCACTTTAATATTGGCACTATTTACAATTGGCCTACTCTAAAAAGCCTTCACTAATTCTAAATTCTGTTGCATGAAGCTGAACTGTAAGGTAAAGGTAAATGTTTCCCCCACTCATGCGTACTAGTAGTGTCCGACTCTAGGGAGGTGCTCATCTCCATAATCAACCTGGAGAGCCAGTGTTGTACAAGTTCGTGGCCATGTGGCCAGCATGGCTGCAAGGAAACACTGTTTTACATTCCTGCTTTTTTAAAAGCAAAGCAAAGTGTTCTGCTTATATACCGCCCCATACCACTACAAGTAGTCTCTGGGCAGTTTACAATTTTAATTACAGTGTGCAGGCTACACATTGCCCCCCCAGCAAGCTGGGTACTCATTTTACCAACCTCGGAAGGATGGAAGGCTGAGTGAACCTTGAGCCTGCTACCTGGGATTGAACCCAGGTCGTGAGCACAGTTTTACCTGCAGTACAGGCATTTAACCACTGCGCCACGAGGCTCAGCAGTACTGATTTGTCTACTTGCATTTATATGCTTTCGAACTGCTAAGTATGGGTTATTAGCTGTGGCCTTCCTGGCTGAGATGAGAAGTGCTTCTGATTTGTTTGAGGATTGGTGAAAGGACAGCATGATAAGTGTCAGCAGATTGTGCCTGAGTCCCCCACCTCTGTTGAGAGAGGGGTTTTCCACCTCTGTTGAGAGAGGGGTTTTCAATACATGCATGAATGGCTTTCCTGACTCTCCTCTCAAACCACCGATCTTGTCTGTCTAATATGTGTCCTTGAATGAGAGTCCACTAATTTTGGCCCTGAACTGTTGCCTCTCCTATGTTGGAACGTCTTTCCGTTAAGTGAACTATGAATTGGAGGCCTTGCCACTAAATTTCCTCAGACTGACCAAGCTGCTTAGATGAGTAGTGAAATGTTTCACTCTCACAAGAAAAGAAGTCCAGTTGCCATGACTCAGCTTCCAGATAACCTTCCTTTAAGGTTGGATAAGCTTTCTGTCTTCCTGAGGTATAATATTTTGGGCCAATGTCTACTCATTTCCCCCCATTTAATTTGATGAGTGTCACAACTTTATAGGAGGACACTTCAGAAGGAAGAGTTCTTTAAGCAGAGAAGAACTGAGAGTTGACTAAATTGTGTGGCCATTACATGTCACTGCATGCTCTAAAGATGAGTTTTCTTCTTTGCCATTGCTCTGCTGGGTAATAGATGAGTGTGGGCAACATTTAGGAAATCCTGAGAGTATAAGGCAAGCTTGCAAGGACAGCCGGCTTAGCTTCTATTGGCATTAATTTTGATACACTGCAGGTCTTTTTATTTTTTTACTGGTGCTAATTCCACAGTAGCATGGAAGTTTCAGTGTTAAGTACATTTGTTTTAATTTCAATAAAAAGCTTGTGATATATTCAATATTTGTCTTGCAATAAATGTTTTAAGAAATGTAGTTCTTGATAACAGGTGTGTTATCATCAGCTCCTGGACATTAGTTAACAAAATGGAAGCATGCTAGGAAGCAACAGGTGTTGGGAAGTAATGGAATCCTTTATTCACCCAGCCCGAAATAAAGAGATGAGACATCTTTACAGGACTGAAATTGGACTACAATTTATTATTATAAATTCAGAGTATTGCTGCTGTTAACTCCTCAAAGGGGGACCTGAAAATGCAAGTGTCTCTCTGGTATTTCCCAATTATTGTAAGTGGGGTGCTGTCAGGTAAGTCAGCACCCCCCCAACAGGAAAGTTGTGGGCAGCCCTAATCAATCATTTTCTGACCTGGATCATAAATCACCTTTGTCATATCTAATATCTGCATATAATTTTGAGAATCATTGTGGGCTGCCATTCTAAAAGCTCCTATTTTCCTACTATTACCCTAGGGGCATTTAACCACTTGCACTTACTGCCAATTGTGATTGATATTAGGAAATCAGCCCCATAATGAAGCGAATGGGATGGACGAAAAGGTGACGCTGCTCAGGGCCAATCAGACCAGTGGCCAAATTTCCCATCCATCCCTTACGCAACCAGGTAGTCTCATTCTCCTCAAAGGGAGGGTGGGCTGGCAGACAAAGAGGCTGTTGCCATCATGGTCAGTTCTTAAATGGGCTCTGACCTCTGGATCAAGTGTCCCAGTGGTCAGTCCCTGGCCATGCTCTGCACTGGTGCTGGTGGGGCCCTAGTGGCCCACGTGACCATTGGTCAAACTGGCCCATTACGTGTGGGTAGACAAAGAAGGTTTTCCCAGCACAGGATCGGCCAGAGCCCTCATTAGTTTAGAAAGCAAGCAAACTACATAGTTTGCTGCTCAGTGACATCAAAGACTCCCAAGGGCTATATCAGGCTTGCTAGGTTTTACATTGCTACTACATGCCAGGTACTAGAGATGGGCACAACTAAAAAAAAAGGTGTTTCATTTGTCATTTGGTCGTTTAGGGGTCCATTTTGGTTCATTTTCGTTTTTTTGTTTTTTTTGCAAATTTTTCATTTTCGTTTTTGTTACGTAACAAAACGAAAAAACAAAAATGAAAACAAAAAATTGCTGTTTTGTTAGCATTCTTTTCAAATGTATTTGCCGCAACGAAAACGAAGAACACGGCGAAATTTTCCATTTCCGTTTTGTTTTGAAAAATTTTCGTTTTCATTTTTGTTGCGTAACGAAACAAAAAAAAATGAAAAATTGCTCATTTTGTGCCCATCTCTACCAGGTACTATTGAACTATATCAAAGAAAACAGATGCCTGCAAAGAGGCAAAAGAGATGGTTTACAGTGCATGCTACAGAGAAATCCCCCCTTTCCCTTCTGTGTCCACTAAACCATTAGTGCGTTCTGGTAGGCCTCTCATCAGATCTTATAAGTCTTCCACCCTAAACTAGTCGTACTGCACCTTTCAAAGATGGATACACTATTACTTTGCATTTGTTCATTTCTCCAAGGAGAAACAAGGTACAAGCACACATACTTCTTCCTCCTGCATTCATACTATATTATCTTTACTAGCCCCTTGTGAGATAGTTTGGGTTAATAGACAGTTTCTGACTCATGGTCACTACTGAGCTTTCTGGCAGAACTCGGATTTATGCCTAGATGTTCCACCCCTTAGTCTGACATTCTAACCACCACACCCCAGTGGCTGACTTAGTGTAATTTCCCACTGTTCTCCTGAAAAAAAATGTGACTTCTAGAGCAAGTTTATGAAGTAGTGTTCAGTTGTACTTTGACAAGTATTATAATTCTTATGAACTCATAACTACTGAACACAATAATCACAATTGTAGGAAACACAGAAGGAGACTCCTTGAAGAATGTGAGGAGCATCTGGATATTCCCTGGGCAACAACAGCACCCTGTAGACTGTGCTTTCCACTCCATAAGCACCATTGGATGACTTCTGGCATGAACAAAGAAATGTCATAATATGTAGAATTGACAAAATATATGTAATGTATATTTAACAGATTGAAACAGAGAATTTGTAAAATGGAGTCAGTCAAAAATGCAGTGTCATGATGCATAAGATTCAGTTACTGCTGGAACTACATATCGGCATTTAAGCACCATCCCACTGTAACACAGTAGAATTATCTTATAGCAAGGAGATCCCAGTTAAAGTGCCCATCTACTATGTTTTAGCTGTGTCTCTTTCTGTGTTTGCACTTTCTGGTGTAATTTTTGATGTATTTTCAGGCCCTTCTCTACTTTTGGTAATTATCAAGGTAAATAGAGGGTGGAAAAGAAAAACTAGTTGAAACCTATGCATAATCAGAATAATGTTACATAACTTTTACTAACCTGTGGAACTCCCTGCCACAGGATGTGGTGATGGCATCTGGCCTGGATGCCTTCAAAAGGGGATTGGACAGATTCCTGGAGGAAAAGTCCATCACAGGTTACAAACCATGATGGAGATGTGGAGTCTCCAGGCTTTAAACCGGGTTACTTCAAGGGCCAGATGCAGGGGAGTGGTATCAGGAGACAGATATCTAGTCCCATGCACTCCCAAACGCACCTGGTGGGGCCGCTGTGAGATACAGGAAGCTGGACTAGATGGGCCTTTGGCCTGATCCAGCATGGCTCTTCTTATGTTCTTATGTTCTTATGTTCTTAACCTCAGCTTGAAATAGCCCATAGTTAATGACACAGAGAGTATTCCACATTATTGAGTGAATCAGTAGCAGATAGCTGAGATTTTCATAATTATTAAAAGAATTCATTTTTCTATGGCTAAAGTTAGAAGGAATATTATAGAACCATAAGACTAGCTCATTTTGCTTAATTATATATCTGATTAATTACTCATTACTTACCTAAGTACCCACTCTCTTCCTTTTTGTCATTAGGTGCCTAATTGCTAAATTGCCATCATTGTCATATTTTGCTGAACTGATCTTATTCTGATTTTAATTTCCCCCTTAATTTGCCTACCTTTTCTATCTCCTATTTGGTTCTTTCCCAAGTTCTTTAATTTTTGTCTGTGCAAGGAAATAATGTGAAAATAAAAGGAAAGGAAGGCTGAGATCTGTTAGTGGGCATATATCTGCTAGCAGCTATGAATCTGAATTTTTTTTTTTTTTAGCTCTGCTAAGCAATTCCAAAAGTTTCACTTTTTAAAAAAATTTGATTAAGTGTAATGTCACAGAAAATACACCAATTTGCATGGTTGTATTACTTGCCAGCTAGTCAGTGCTGGAAAACAAAACCAGCCCGATTGCCAGCAGGGCCCCACTCGTCAGCTGATCAGCACTTGAAAAATAAAGGTGCCAATCAGCCGGCAGGCCCCCAACTAGTGTCAAGAAAGAAAAATAAATGAAAAATGAAAAATGACACAAAATGAAAAACAATTTTTGTAAAAAAAATAATTTCAAACAACATGAAACTAAATGGAAAGAAAGAAAATTAAAAATGAAACAAAACACCATTTTCACATTTTGTGCCCACCTCTACTGTGAGTGATAAAAGTGGCAAACCCCACAGACCCAGTTTATACTGACAGGACAGCTTCATTCTCATATGATGCACGATACAAATTTAATTGATTTCATAAATGAGTTAAATCTAACAAACTTTTCCCCACCCAGTAAAATATCTCAATTTCTGATCCCAAAACATGCTTCTTGGGAAAATAATCTGAGCTTGTATGAGGGTTGTGTTGTCACCTTTTAAAAAATTGGTTTAAAAATGCAAAATCTAGTTCAAATCTAGAGGGTTGTTTTTCCAAATGTAACCACCCTGAAAGAGTCTTTACAATAGCAATCCAGAACATTTGTATCTTATATTTCAATTGATTTCTGGAGCATGCAGTCCAGATTGGGGGTTCCTGCACAGCAGAAGGTTGAACTGGATGGCCCTTGAGGTCTCTTCCAACTCTATGATTCTACGATTCTATGATTATGTCTCTAGATTAGGTCAAGGTGAAAACCTTGCCATTTTGCATTACTTATACTTAGAATTATGTTCCATTTTACTGGACAAGGAGCTTCACCCTATTTTAGACTGAACAGAGCCAGCCTTACTGACAAGACTGGGATCCATAGGATTTTTTTCTAGGAGATCAGCACATAATAAAAAAAGCAAGAGGGATTTAAAAAAAAACACAGGAGAATGGAATTTAAAAGTGCATTTTCTCCCAATTATTCTTCACAAACCATTAAGGCAGAAATATACATCATGAATATCATATGAAATCTAACCATATTCTTCCTATTACAGTTAATAGTACTGTATTCTAATCAAGATATTTAAATTCCTCATATATCTGTAAGGAAAAAAGGCAAAAGATTTATTATGTAGTTTTCCAAGCAGAAAACAACTGGAATGAGTGGACCTAATTGTAAACTGAGAACATCTGGATGCCAATGGTCTCCTTGCTTAAGCTCCACAAGAAGCCATGACTTATACTAGAGAAGCCTATAGAAGCATTCCTTCAGAATGTATTTCTTGAATCAACTACTGACAAGATCATTGAAAAGCATTACAAATAAAAGGCTATACTTTTGGCCCATAATAAGTCAATGTAATCCAAAGAGGCTTACAGATAGGAAGTAGAAATGGGGATGAACTGCTAGATGGCAGTTCATTGCAGTTCATAGTTCATCAAGGGTAATGAATCACAAACCACAAATTCATCTACATGAACCAACAAATTGGTTCATTGGTTCGTGCTGTTCTTTTGGACAGTCCCTGGGCTTCAGGGAGGCAGTTTCTCCCCTATCTGTGTGATTGATCATATGTGAGTTTTCCTGGAATTCATGAGGTGATCACCCCTCCCCATCTGTACAGTCACAATGCAACTGCACAGGTAAGGGGTTGCAGAGACTTTTGGGTTTTGTTTTGTTTTGTTTTGTTTTCTAAGATAGGTAGCCATGCAACAGATTGCTTCAGACTTGTGGCTTCTCATGTAGCATTCACAGACTTTGATCATATTTCTACCTAAGAAGTTTATTTATCTTATTTTATTCCATTACATTACTAGTTTTCCTTTCTTGTAATGACAGAACTCAAGACAGCTCAAAATAAGACTACTGTAATAACACAATAAATTACAAACTTTTAGTAATCAGAAATGTAATCTGAACATTTAAAACTTTGGAAAGCAGACTTAAAAGGGACATATCTGAACATGCATAAGAAACTAATATTGCACTATTTAGTAAAAGCCCAACTTAAAGTGCTGATCATTAACTGTCTTTGAAAGGATAAAAGGAAGGCTAACCTGACCTTCCAAAGAAGAGCATTCCACAATCTAGGAGCACCACAGAGAACACCTTCCCTCATGTCCATGTTGTATGTGCACATGATGGCAACAGGACTGAGATAGGACTTCACTGAAGATTTTAGAGCATCAGGAATGCTTCTAAGGGTAGAGTGGAGAGAGAGAGAGAGAGAGAGAGAGAGAGAGAGAGTCCCGCAGATAGCCTGGATCCACACCATATACAGTAGGTATAAATGTCATAAACAGCATTTTGAGCTGAGCACAGAAACATATTGATAACCAGTGAAGACATTGTAGGTATATGGTCACTTTCATTGATCCCAGTCAGAAACAGACATTTTGAACCAGATGAGGTTCAAAGGCAATCCAATTTAGAATGTGTTACACTAATCCAGGCAGTCATGGTAACTAAAAGAAATATTCAACAATTTAAAATTCAAAAGCATGTGCGTGGATCCATTTCTTTCTTTCTTTCTTTCTTTCTTTCTTTCTTTCTTTCTTTCTTTCTTTCTTTCTTTCTTCATAGACCACCTGACTTTCCAAAGGAACTCTGGGCAGTTCACAACATGGAGTACAAACAATAATTCCATAATGCAGATATATAGAAGCATAAAAACCTAAGCATTAAAACCCAATAAGGAACAATAAAATATAAAAATTATAGGATGGCAGTAAGTAAGTCAAATGAAAAGGCAGAGAAAGGGCAACAAACATACAACCAGCCTCCATTAGTCGCCAAAAGCAGCTTGGAAGAGCCAAGGTTTTAGCCATTTCCTGAAGGCCGACAGGGCCTCCACGGTCCTAATGTCACTAGGGAGCTGATTCCACCATATAGGACTGGCAATGAAAAAGCCCGGTTCCAGGTGGAGGTCCCACAAGCTTCCCTCGGAATAGCAGTTTGCAACAGTAAGACCTGAGATGATCTGGTGGGCCAGGATGAAGTTGACCTTGGGTGATCTGCTCTGTCAGATATTCTGGACCCAAACCATGGAGGTTTTGTAAATCAAAACCAGTACCTTAAACTTTATTTGGGAATCAATGGGTAGCCTGTGTAGGTCAGCCAGAATGGGGGTGATGCATTTGCATCTTCCTGCACCAGCCACCAGTGTGACTGCCACATTCTGCACCCACTGCAATTGCTGAACAAGGGTCAAGAGAAGGCCCATGTAGAGCGAGTTACAGCAGTATATCCTCAAGATTATCAGGGATTGCACGACTGTCCTTAGTAGGTCACTGTCAAGATATGAGTGAATCTGGGTGAGGAGCCTAACATGGTAAAAGGCTGCCTTGCAGACAGCTGCCACCTGGGCTTCCAGGGACAGAGCCGGATCCAGAGTCATGCCCAAACTCTTCACTGACAGCCAGCTGGAGGGAGATCCCATCCAGACTGAGAAGAGGGCCACAAAATTGATTTGCCCTCCCCAAGGAACAGTACCTCAGTCTTCTTGGGGTTGTGTTTGAGCCTATTGGTCCTGGTCCAGTCCAATACCACATTCAGACAGCAGTCAAGGGTCTGCACAGCCTCTGTTGCAGAGGTGAAAAAGGAGAGATAGAGCTGCATGTCATTAGTGTACTGATGGCAGCAAACCTCAGAACTCCAAATGACCTCTGCCAGCAGCCTCATATACAGTAGATATTAAACAGCATGGGGGAGAGTGCCAACCCCTTGGGAACCCCATATGAGAGGGACCAAGGAGCTGACAAGACTCCTTCCAGCTGTATTCTCTGGGCATGGCCACTGAAGAAGGAATGGAGCCAGCATAAGGCTTGGCCACCAATCCCCTCCTCCATAACCTTGCCCAGGAGGATACTGTGGTAGACAGTATCAAAGGCTGCCAACAAATCAAGAAGGACCAGCAGGGTTGAGCAAGCTCTGTCAGGCCCCTTCAATCTTGCAATGCAACCAGGGCTGTTTCAGTCCCATGATGTGGCCTAAACCCAAATTGTAATGGAACATGGACATGGCCCTCCTCCTGGAACAACTAGAGCCACACGGCAGCAACCTACTCCACTAACTTGCCCAAGAAGGGAGCATTGGTTATTGGATGATAATTGTTCATGTTGTCCATAGCCAAGCCAGTTGTTTTAAGAATGGGTCTGATTACTGTCTCCCTCAGGCAATTGGGAAAAATCCCATCCCTGAAGGAGATGGAAACGATAAGAGAAACCCATTCTGGCATGCTCCCCCCTTGCGCTCTTAATTAACCAGGAAGGGCAGGGATCGAGTGGGGAAGCTGATGGTCGGCAATGCACCAGCGCCCTGGGGGCATCCACAGCTGCTACAATTCCAAACTCAACAAAACAAGGAGAGTGAGGGTGTGAGACACCAGCACTACTAGGGGACAGATTAATGGAACTGGAATCCAAACCAGCATGTATGGCCTCTATAATAGATTTAAAGTACGCTGCAAATGACTCACTAGTGAAATCACTAGGAGTTGGCCCTGGCTGACCAGGTTTGGTGAGGTCATGAACCACCTGCAACAATTCTGCCTGGTGGTTTGAGGCCCCACCAATGAATACAGAAGCATAAGCTCTTTTAGCATCCATAATTGCTTGAACATAGTGCCTGGTCAGTAGAAGAACTGCAGCCCAAGTAAATGCCATCTGGTCTTTCCCCCATCTGCACTGCAGGAACTCCTATGTTCCTGCTTTATTGCTTGCAATTCCACCATAAGGCTGAAGACTGGGGTCTGCACCAGAGGAGGCACTCGGGGTGATCCAGTCAACAGCCTGGGTGGCCTTTCCATACCACCTCTCCACCAGGGCGTCCACTGGATCATCAGCCAGGCCATCCAGAAAGTCCCCAAAGGCCTCCAAAAATGAGACAGGATCCAGAAGCCTCTGGGGCCAGGCTCAAACAGATGGGCCCAGCTCACTGTGGGGGGTGGTAGATAGAGAAAAGGACAACAAGTAATGTTCTGTCCATGACATGGGCCAGGAGGACATTCTCCCAGATTGAAACTCACAGTGGTAGAGGAAAATGCCAAGTCCAAGGTGTGCCCAGCCCTATGGGTGGGGCCAATAACATGCTGGGACAGATTCATGGAGGTCATGGACTCCATGAAATCCAGAGCTGCCCCCGACAGTTCAGCCTTGGTGTGCACGTTGAAGTCACCAACCACCAGAAGATGGGGAGACTTCAACAATATCGCTGAGATGAACTCTGAGAGCTCTGGGAAGGTGCCACTGATAGGTGCAGGCATTCCAACCTTGGACACGCCAACCGTGCAGCTATGCTGATCAAAAGTCTTCCCTATAAACAATGGCCACCCCATCACCCCTACCCTCTGGCCTGCCCAGATGCTGATCCCGAAACCCAGGGGACACAGCTGAGAGAGAGATGCCCCCTACCTGGGTTGGCCTGCTCATCCACAATCAAATCATGGATGAGAGGAGTTTTATTTTGAACCAACGTAGCATTGTGTAGCAAGCAGCACAGGTCAGAGGTGTGGACAGGATGGTCCAGAGATATATGATGGTAGACCAGGGGATCAGAACAGGAGACAGGCACCATGCATAGGATTACTATTTTGGCTACTTGAGAGGATCACACCAAATAAGATTTGGTTGGCATTCAATCCTACCCTGAAGTAGTATAGCATATACAGTGGTACCTCTACTCATGAGTCTTATCTGTTCTGAATGCATGCTCATAAGTTGAACAACTCGCAAGTAGAGCAGCCATATCTAATAAATAAATAAATAAATAAATAAATAAATAAATAAATAAATAAATAAGTAGAGCAGACTGCATCTAAAATTTGTAAGGTAGCAGTTAAAACATCAACAGTTTTCTGCTCTTCAGTCGAATTTCTCATAAGCAGAGCCGCTCGTAAATAGGTATCTTGGTTCCCATGTATATTTACAGGGAGTATTTCAAAAAGAAGACAGGAAGGCATCACATCTTTGTGTTCTGTCTACAAATCATATTGACCTTAAACCTTCTGTGTGGAAAATCTTGTCAGTGTCACTGACACCTATAACAGTGCTGGCCTGAATGACAGAAGTCAACCAAGCAAATATTCAAACAACATTTGCAGTCCTCCCCATTCTCAGAATGGTCAGAGATTGTCTAATCATTCTAAATTAACTATCTCTTTTGAAAGAAGCAGCATAGAAGTGCTTCAATTAACTGGGTGAAAATGTATTCTTGTTTTCCATGTGAAGAAGGAAACACATGTTCTTGTTAAAGCAGGAAAGATATATCTATTTTTGCTAGAGTAACTCAATAAACTATCTCTACAAGGCATATTTCAACCCACTTTAGCCCCCCCAAGACATTTCTTTATGCAAATTCCAACTTAGTGTTGAAAGGGGGAAGCAAATGATGTACACGACATTTCCCCATTTTTGTTATCCTTCTGCTAAAGTACTTTGGATGCAATTGCCTCCAGCACTTGAAGCAATCTTAAAATGTATAATAACAGGGGAAGAAAAAGAACAAAACACTTCACTTTGTGTTAAATGACTCTACAGATATATGCACAGGTAGGGAAAACATTTCCTAAACATTATAAAGAAATGTTTGAAGAAGAAAATCAAAATCTTTTTAGTTCAACCAAGACCTGAATTGCAATTCTCAGATGATCGTGAGTGCAGCTTTGTAGATTTAAATAATATACTTTATTTATTTGTGTTTAAAAAGAAGCACCTATTATTTTGTTCAGAAATAGAAAAACAATTCATCAAGAGACAATTAATAAATTATCCCGTCAGCTCTGATGAGGAAGCCTAATTATTGTACTAGGTAGATAGACACACAGCATGACATAGTGTTGATTCCTCTTATTCTTCTGATTAATCATTTCCTCTCATTTTTAATGTGCAACAGGATTGGAGTTATTATTTGTCATCTTGCTTCTATATTTCTAAATAGTGAGACTGATGTTTCCAAAACCAGCCTGGAAAATTCAATCCAATATAATAAATTTAATTACACAAATTAATTATTTATGAAAATGTCAACTGCAATTGACATTCCATTGGTTCTGATGCTTATACAGCACATCCATTGTGTTTGTAACATTCCTGTCCTGAATATTTAACTTACCAAAGAGTTGCTACATTCCTTCCAGCATTTCTCCCTATTTGTCAGGGCTGAGACATGGGCAGGAAGATAAAACAGGAATAGAACCTGAACCAGAGAGTGGGACCTGAGTCTGTAGCATGGTTTTTGAAGGCAAGACAGGAACAACCAGGATCAAGGCAGGAACATATGGGAGTCCTGTATTTTTGTTGTTGAGCAAAGGGTAGCAGCCCAGGATGACTGTATATACAGCTCTTCCAGGGCTTTCAGATGCACTGCATCACCTCCCTGCAGCTGTTCCCTGCAAGCTTTGGAAAGAGCCATCCCTGCTTCTGCCAAGATTTACAGCGTTTCTGCAGCTCTGGCTCTGACACTATTTTGCCAAAGTATTCCGGAAAGTTCCCACTGAACTCTTTCATGTATACATATATGACTACTATGCATGCATGCATGCTTAGGCAAAGTTCATCAAGAAGCCAGATTACACAGATTTGGAACCTGTGCTGCTCCAAGAGTGACAATGGCCGCAAGTGAATGTTTAAGTGGGCTAGCCTTTCAGTGCCTCACTCAAACAACAACTGGAAGTATCTCAATTAGATCTACACTAACAAAGACATCTTACTGCCATCCTGGGGAACCAGCTATCTGCTGCCGAATGATTCAGTATGATGAAATAGATTTTAAAGAATAAAAATTTAAATACAGTAAATGAGGATTTGGTGAGTCAACTACAGTGTAAACTCCACTGAGTCAAATAAGCCTACTAAAAATGTGACTTCAAATACTAAAGTTACTACTACTAGTAATGGGCATGGATTCAAAAAGGGAATTATAAAGTTCATTCAAAAATTGCTAATTCAGCGATTTGTATTGTATGAATTGATAGCTCCAAAAAAAAAAAAAAAAAAAGGTGGTGGAGTCTCCTTCTTTGGAGGTTTTTAAGCAGAGGCTGGATGGCCACCTGTCAGAAATACTGTACTGGGGATTCGTGCATGGCAGGGGGTTGGACTGGATGGCCCTTGAGGCCAATATCTTACATATTCCATGTTAGTCTAATTTATCTTGAAAAATCTACCTAAACTAAGTAAACCATCCATATCCTAGAGTTGGATGGCATGAGTGCAAGTTTGAGTCTCCATCTAAGCAGATATAAGGAGAGGAAAACAGTCACTTTTTAGCTGTAAAAACCAACTCACTGGCTAGAGAAGAGACACAGAAAAGAACCAAGTACAGAAAGACCAATAGCAAGCAAGAACAGGGTGACTGACAGATAACCCCACTGCATACTGAAAAACTCTTGATCTGCATATTCTGACAAATTCATCCACTCCATCTTGGAATTATACATTTTAAAATAAACTCACTATGTTATTCCTTCACTCTTGGCATACTAATATTACCACTAATAACAGGGAAGTTGCGCTTTATTCCCATTAGCAGCCAATTTCAGCATTTCATAGAACTAATGAATGTAAAAACAAAACAAAGCAACTTGAACAATTCCAGTAAAATTTGTTGTAAATGCCCTTGTCTGCTCGACCCCTGCCAGACCATGTGACCGTAGTCCAAAGTGGCCTGTCTCCAGGTGGTCAGACAAAGTCACCAATCCTAGCATAGGGCCAGTCGGAGCAACCGTTCACAAGTAACCCTTGAAAATAACCACACCTATGTATTGTAGCCATTACAACTAAAAAGTAATTGTGCAAGTAGCAGTAGCATTACTAAAAAAGCAGATGTAAGTAACTAAATTACTTCTAAGGAGTTACTTCCAGGCTCTGTCTCTCACAAACACACACTCAGTTTATTCCATTATTTTATTTACAGAGCAAGAGACTCAGTCTTCGATTACTATATTAGAAACTCTGACATCAGAGCTGCACCACAATAACTAAGAAGTGTTCTTTTAACAGAAGCAAGTGAGCCTGCCAACAAGCTTTTATTATAATATATTAAAGTCAAACATCCATTAGTTCAGACAACCTAAGCTGACTGAAAGAAAGCACTTTATCTATAAGAAAGAAAGAAAAAAGCCTTGTTCAAATAAGAGTGCATTCTGATAAGATATATTTCAGTAGCACAAAAAAATAGTTTATTCTGTATAGGAAGAAGATTTAGCACTCCTTTATCTTCTGGAAAGGTAGGAAAGTTTTATGAAATCAGCTGTTACCACAAGGAAGATTTTTGAATATTTGGATTTACTCTCTGTTAGTTTCTCAAATGTCAGCTTCCTTTGTTAATAAAATATAAGAAATAGCAAAGGTCTTTGCTGGTAACATACTCTTATTGGTTCATAAGTCTACCTTATGCAGTTTACCTAAGTCATCTCATGGCCTTGATCAATTCTCAATAACATTAATTGCTGTGTTTATATATTAACATTCTATGACTGATACCCAATAGCAAGTCACAATTAGAGTAGGCCCACTGAATAAATTCTGAATCAGTGGAAGGTACTGATCAGGAGTTAACTTATCGAATCTGATTCTACCAAACTATTGGTTTTCAGCCAAGGAAAAGGTTTATGTCAATTGGGGGACTTTAATTTGAGAAAGAAAGACTTGGCTTAAAGTGTTATGTTATCTGACATTTTCAAATTATCACCCCCTTTCCCTATATTTGCCATATCCCAGGAATCAACTCTGATGTCAGGTAGATACTGATTTGTTTGTACCGAGATTTAGCATGTTGACAGGGATCAAATCATTGAAGTTGGCATGAAAACCTGATGGGCCCAATTTTTGGGGGAGGAGGGGGTGATTAAAAACCAACATTCCCTCTACTGCTCGCATGTTTCACAACCGTAGCTTCAGTAACAGAAATGTCTAGAAACATATGAATGATTGTTCAGTTTAATCCAGCTCAGAAAAAGCATCAAATGTTTGGATTACTACAATATTTAACTGTGAAAAGAACCACGGGAAGGCCTTTGTGTCTCTTGCCTTAGATCCAACTCACAAACTGGTTTTGAAGGTTACGGTTTTATTTTACCTTGAACATTCACACATTTATTCAAGCTGAGACTAAATGCATGAATTAAAATGCTAGTATCCTTTGGGGTTTTTTGTACATCTGCCAATGTTGTGATTCATCGTTCAATCATAAATTGTACGGAAACTGGAATCAATATGGAGAAATTGGCATTCAAAAATATGTACTTTAGAAAAACAAATGTTTCAAAACTGCTGAAGTTGTTTCAAGTCCAGTGCACAACTTGTCCTTTTTCTGTTAGCTGAATTTGCTTTAGGGATGGGGGAATCTGTTGATTTTGCCTTTCCTGCCATTAAATTATATATATTTATATATGCAGTTGAAAATAAGGATCAAAGCTAGAGTTAAATGTGCAAAGTAGAGATGGGCACGACTCAGAAAAATTGTTCGTTTTCGTTTTCGTCTAGGGGTCCGTTTTGGCTCGTTTCCGTTTTCGTGAGCTAATTTTCAAAATTTTTCATTTTCGTTTCGTTGCGTAACAAAATGACAAATGAAAACAAAAACAAAAAATTTTTCGTTTCTTCCCATTTAGCTCCATTAAGTGCTTTTCCAGTAACGAAAAACGAAAAATGGCTCGAAATTAGTCGTTTTGTTTCCGTTTCCGTTCCAGTTTTGAGCCGTTTTTCGTTTTTCATTTCGTTTTTCGGAAATGAAAAATGAAAACGGAAATGAAAATTCCGCTAAGTCGTGCCCATCTCTAGTGCAAAGCCATATGCCTGGATAGACAACTCTCTCTTACCAATTACTGTCAGGATTTACTCATAAACATACCATATGCACTTTTAAGTATATAAGTAACTTGGATGTAAAGAAATAACTTGGTAGTCCTTGTTTTGTTGGCACATTAATTCATTTGCAAAAACACACTTATTCCTTTCCATTAAATGACAGATTTTCCATCCAGGTCTAAGGCATTAAATATTTAAATTTGGGCATGTTATTTATGTTTGTAACAATATTAGTCTGAATGAAGGTCTCACACATTCCCATCCTCTACATGAGACCATTACGATTTTTAGCAAATTATTATGAAAGACTAACTGAAGGGAAATCCTCACATGTCCAGTTTGCATGTACATATATGGATAATTTTCTACCAACCCAGTAGATCATTAGCAAGCAGCATTTCAATAAACCCTGTAATTTTTCAACACAACAGAACTGGCAACTTTTGTATGGCTTAGATTGTATCATCTAGTCTTGGTCAGTGAAACAATAAAGCAAAGCGTTCTGCTTATATACCGCCCCATACCACTTCAAGTAGTCTCTGGGCGGTTTACAGTTTGTTTGTTTTTAATTACAGTATGCAGGCTACACATTGCTCCCCCTCCTGCAAGCTGGGTATTTATTTTACCGACCTCGGAAGGCTGGAAGGCTTAGTCAACCATGAGCCTGCTACCTGGGATTGAACCCCAGGTCGTGAGCACAGTTTTAGGTGCAGTACAGGCATTTAACTACTGTGCCGTGAGGCTCCTACAATCAGAGCTGAATCATTTTTCTTCTACAGTTGTTAGCTTTCCACTGTTTCCTTTTTCTTGAAGACATACGGCTGCCTACAATGATATCATTTGTGAAGGACAACTTGAGAGTGGATCATTTCCCATTTCTTTGTTCACAAAGTGAATTGGCATATTGAATTCTGGGAGAATGACTGTACAGAAATTGCTGCACACCTGTGTAATAATTTTCTGTTAGGTATAGGCATCAGGTGACAGTTTGCAGATGCTCCGATTTCCAAATGCTGAATCATTATTGCATCAGCCAAGAGTATAAAAGGCTGGTGTATGGCAAATGTATTTTGGTTATGTGGAGAGAGCAGCATGTCATTCTGCCAGTCAGATTAGTGAGTTCGTGGACTATTAGATCACTGGACTGGACTGTATTTTGACTACGCTTAGGCCTGCCAATTCTACAAAGTTTGCTGTGTGTATATTTTGTAACTACAGATAAGTTTGGTGAAGGGAATCACTGCTGTGTCAGTGTTTTTATTTTAAACACTGTTATTTGGCTCTTCTGCAGCTCACACTAATTGCTTTTCCGCTGGGCAGTACAAAGCTCTGCCGGGTTATAACTTATTTTGGTTATCAACCTTGACAATTATGATAAATGTAATCATGATAAGAAATATTATTTGGAGTCCAAATGAGTAGCTATGGCAGTTGAAGGAGGAAGGATATTAGAAGGTTCCACAGATATCGCCATTTCTGCTCTGTGGGTGTATTCTTATTTCAAGCTGAGTGTGCAGCTACAAAGTTATGTTATCTAGCTACCATGAAATTTTAGAGGGAATGGCATGAATATATACCACATTCTTATTCAAATGTAAACTAATCCTTATTCTTCCAGAGACTGTTATATTTATACTTTGAATGTTGTGTTTGTTTTATTTCTGGAACACAGCTATCCCTGCCCATCAACTCCTGAGAGTGCCTACTACTCTCTCATTATCCAGCTCACTCTAACAGGGAGGCATTTCTCATAATGTAAAACTTTTATTTATTTATTTATTTATTTATTTATTTATTTATTTATTTAAAGTGCATACCATGTCAATTCTTTCCTGACAGTAACATGCTATACCAACACAGAGCATTTGAGTCAAATCTTGCTGATAGTTTTGCAGTCTCAGACTCATTTGTGGATGGCATGATGAACAAACCTGGTGGCTAAAAGTAGAGATACAGAACAGGTTCGACACTCACCATTCCCTTTGGCTCAAGAAAATAAATTCAAGCACCCTTGTGAACAGCCACATAACTTTCTTGAAGCAACTCTCATGAACTTCCCAGAACTTACAGTAACATGGGGATCTGCCTTACATAAAGTAAGCCTGTTAGTCCATCTATTTTACTTTTACCTCAGGAAACATTTAATGTTGTTCCATTTCTGCCTTCCCTTCCATGCATGACATGAACCCAAGGCTTTAGGTTTGTTTGTTTGTTTCACAAGAAGGGAACCATCAAAGAGTTCTGTCAAGGAAGATAAAATTCAAAACCCTTATGCGGAATTCAAATACAGTAAAATTCTAAAATATTAGGCTATCCAAAACCCGCTAAAGTTTATTTGTTTCATCCGTTGCTGTACTGTTCACTTTGTGCTGACACTGTCCCTGAACCCAGCTACTCATTTCAGTGACGGACAGAGGGTATGCACCAGGATGGTGCTAAAAGGAAAACTGTCAACTCAGATTTAGAATTCAGAAATTATGTGTATTTTCAAATCCCTGCTCCATACAGTAGTCAGTTCAGATTGCAATTTTCTTCTGAAAAGCATGAGATACCATGGCAGATAAACATCCCAATATGTGTGTAAATACCATTCTGTTAGTAATTAAACCTATAAAGTATGAGAACACTTTTTCTGATGAAATTTACTAGAACCCTGGGTTCTTTCTCATATGTCAACTAAATCTTCCTACTAAGTGAAAACTGTCCACATTTGTCTCTGCTGAAATTCCTTTTGTTAGTTTCAGCCAGATTCTTTGTCCAATCAAAATGATTTTGAATTTCTTTAGTTGAAAGAATTAGTTACACCCCCAGCAAATTCTCTTTTCCTTTATTTGAATAATTTGTACAGATGTTAAACAATACTGGGACCAGGACAGAACCCTATAGTAGCCTGCATTACTGTAATTAAAACTGTAAACTGCCCAGAGACTACTTGAAGTGGTATGGGGAGGTATATAAGCAGAACATTTTTTTTTTTTTTTGAAGAACTAGTAATCTGGAAGAATTATAGCAACTAGATGTAGGCCTAACACATGGAAGAGGTCACAAATAGTATGGAATGACAAACCCTTTTTCAGATTCTACAACTTTTGATTGTTTTAACCTGTTGCTTTATATTTTTATTATTCATGATATTAATATATCAATATATCATATCAAATGATCCTTTAAGTACATCCTCTCTTTCTGGAGCTTCTGCAGCTTGCTGAAGACCACACTGGCTTCGACACAGGCTACACACAATGGGAATAAAACTCCCAACCTCTTCCCCTGGGACCAGGAATCCAAATCACAGAGCTACCCCAGCCAGCTTCTTATCTCATAAGAAAGAAGCCAAACTAAACTTTTAATTAACCACCATCACCTTGTACTTAACATTTAAATACTTTGATAATGGAATGCCCATTTCTCATTTCTCTTCTTATATTTCTAATAGTGTAATTTATTGCAGTAGTACCTAAATTTGGGTAGCCCGGGTGTTCCTGGACTACAGCACCTAGAAACCAAGGCCAGCACAATTAGTGGTGAAGGTTTGTGGTAGTTTTAAGTCCAAGATCACCTAGGTTATGCAAGGCTGGGGACCATTGATGTACAGCTTGAATGTTTTAGATATCTGGGAACCCATTTAGTACATACATTCTTACCAACCAGACTTTAGTAATGTGTATTAAATAATATTCTTTTCCTCTCTTATAATTAGGGATGTGAAGCATATGACAAAAAATATCCATTGTTTTCATAACAGGCTATCTCAAATAGCTAATCTCTATAAGACTTCATGCATCTAGCACTGAAATGCATCTAGCACTGAAATTAGATGGGGACCTAGTTATCAAGATGGTAACTTATGCCATATGTCTGTATGGAAAATTTCGGAAGCAAAATACACACACCAAGTATAAGAGGACTGGCTGAATGTTCAGAATAGAGATGGGCACGAAACGAACAATTTTTCGTTTCTGTTTTCATTTTTTTGTTTTGTTACGTAACAAAATGACAAACAAATTTTGTCTCTAAAATGAAACAAAACAAACAGAAACACCGGAAATTTTATCGTGCGTTTTGTTTCCGTTACTGCAATATGAGTGAATTGCTTAAAATCCTAAAAAAAACTCACAAAAAATGAAATAAATGGTAACGAAATGGTAATGAAACGAACGAAAATGAAAATGATTTTTTTTCGAAAATTCACGGAAAACGGAAATGAACCGAAACGGACCCTCCAAACGACAAACGACAAACAAAATGCCATTTTTTTATTTGTGCCCATCTCTAGTTCAGAATGTCCCAAACTAACTACTGAATGCTTTCAATTTTTAAAAGTCTACACAACAAAAAGCTATTGATTTTGCAGTTGACACGATATGTAAATCTTCACCTATGTTCTCTTTATAATCAAAAATAAGGGATTAAAAGATGTATTCTTTTGTTTTAAGTAGAAAAGAAGTGCAATGTACAAAGATGCTGACAGTGCAAAATTTCTTGGTTTTTTTTTACAAAGTTGCACAAATTATGAATTTTTCAGAATGCTTGGGATGTGCAATTTGCCCAAAATAAAGACAGTTTTTTGGTTTATTTAAGAATTTGAACCACCAGAGAACATATTTTTAACAATCAGTCCTTCTGTGTTTGTCATGTGCTTATCTGTGTGTAAATTAAGTGTATGTGTACATTTTGTGAATCAATGTGATAGATCACATTTTCCTGGAGGAAAAGTCCATCACAGGTTACAAACCATGATGGAGATGTGTAGTCTCCAGGCTTTAAACCAGGGTACTTCAAGGGCCAGATGATGCAGGAGAGTGATATCAGGAGACAGATCTGTAGTCTCATGCGCTTCCAGATGCATCTGGTGGGGCCGCTGTGAGATACAGGAAGCTGGACTAGATGGGCCTTTGGCCTGATCCAGCATGGCTCTTCTTATGTTCTTATGTTCTTATCACCAGGAATAATTTATGCAAATCTCAGAACTTAAAGAGGCTAAACCTTTTTGTCTAACTCTTAACTGCTCTATAATTTTCCTCCTCATAGCAGGACAGACTAAGCTGTTAAGAAATTCAGTGAGTATTCTTTCTAGGTTTAAAATTTATGCAATTTTCACAGTTTATAGTATTTGTAAAAACTGCAGTTGCGCATGTGAGAATTCCCCTTAGTAGAGCATGAAAATATCTCTTCTTCCTGGAGTTGAAAAGTGGGGAAATCAGTTTTTTACTGCCTTGCTTCAGAATGAGACTAATTTGGATATATATCCTCACTGAAGAATTTAGATTTTCCCTGAAATCCCTGCACTCTGGACATTAATAAACTTTGGTAACCTGGTTAAACACCACAAATGCTCTCATTATTTTTGATATAACTTTGTGTTTTATTCTCCCTTCAGAGGAAATACAACAACAACAGCGCAGAGATAAAATAATCGAGCACCAGCAACATGTTTCAGAAAGTCTTCCTTTGCACCCACCTATAAGGAACAGCAGACCAATTTGGGTTCTACACACATGTTGGGGTTGTTTATAAAGTTAATATCCATTTTGCCAGTCTTAATCATTCTGCTTGAAGCAACTGAGTGCACCATGCGCATCTAATGAATCATCTGAACATAATGTTGTGAAAGGTGGGGTAAGGCCCAAATTTTCAAGTTCATATGCTTTTTTATGTACCATATATACTTGAATATAAGTTGACCCGAATATAAGTCGAGGCCCCTAAATTAACCCCAATAACTGGGGAAACCTATTGACTCGAGTAGAAGTCTAGGGTGGGAAATGCAGCAGGGCCTGGCAGCTCCTCTTTTGTGAGCTGGGGGAGTGGTGTGTGATGTTTAAAATGACTTTTAGCCACTGAGGCAAGCACATGTCTCGATGGCTAAAAGTCATTTTAAACATTGCATGCCATTCCCCCATGATGCAAAGGTGGGGTCAGGAGAAGCAGCACACAATGTTTAAACTAACTTTTAGCCATCGACCCAAGCACTTGCCTCAGTGACTAAAAGTATTGACCCGAATATAAGTCAAGGGCCCCTTTTTTCAGCCCAAAATTAGGGCTGAAAAACTAGACTTACAGTATATTTGAGTATATACAGTAAGTTGTTGTTGTTGCTGCTGCTGCTGCTACTGCTGCTGTTGCTGTTTTTAATATGGACAGTCAGCATGATAGTTAGGCATGATCAGGAGGGCACAGCAGAAACTCCCTCTAGCATAACTAATTTCAACTGCCCTCTGCGCTGTCTTAGACTTTTGCAATCTGGTGCAGCTTTAATGGCAACACAGAGAAGAATGAGACAGGACTAGCATCCATATAAATTATCCCCTTTTCCACAGGCTATTCATTTTATGACAAAGGATATACTTCCTTGGACTTCCAGGTGGAGTGATGGCATCTGCACTAAGACCATGACATGCATTAACAAAGGACTTCCCCTAAATGTTGCCTTTTTCATTTGTCTCAGTCTCCTAAAGCACACAGAAATAATCATGTATGGAAGGTCTTTTTTGTTTCTTGTGTGATCTTTGGCCATAGCTTGGTGTAATTCTTCTCTCTAATAGGCAATGAAAAGGAGTTATGGTGCTGCTGGCAAAGAAACTAATGTTAGAATGTCACAAGCTAAATGGATATGTTGTGGAACTTAACAGAGATTGTGAGCAGGATTTAAACTAGAGAGGAGTTATTGCCAATCACAATAACTCAAATGGCCTTTTATCGCAATCTGACAGAAACACTTGTCTTTGCTAGATTTAAAAGGACCAGTTGAAACCTTCATCCCCATGTTGACAACACTGAAACATGTAACATAAGAACACAGGAACATGTCTTCTCCATATCCATTCAGCTCACATTGACTGCTCTGACTGTCCAGTGTTTCAGGCAACTTTCATTTCCCTACCTGTAGTCTCTGATGTTTCCTGGTGATTTCCCACTCAAGTACTATTAGAAGTTGACTCTCTTTAGCTTCCAAAATCAGACAGAATGGGTGTATTCAGCATGCTTTTTATAATCACATAAATTTGGCTACCAAAATCAGATCACACAAAATAAGTGTGTTTAAGGAGCTGTAGTGACTTGATGTTATTTCACTTGCCTTCTGTTATTCATTGACCTCAAAGTACCCTTTTCCTTTTCTCCATTTTCACTTTCCACCTAAGTGTCGGTTTAACACACACACACCCAATTTTCATTCTTCATCTAACCTTGCCAATTAGCATGATTGTATGTGTGTGTTGTGCTGTTAGAGTCATGACTGACTCTTCATGACTCCATATCCATGGAATTTTTCTTGGCAGGAATACTGGAGTGGTTTTCTAGTTCCTACTCCAGGGGCTTACAGCACCTGGTATTCCCTGGTGGTCTCCCATCCAAGTACCAACCAGGGCCGAACCTGCTTAGCTTCCGAAATCAGGGAAGATTGGATGTGCTTAGGGCATCTAGACAGTTCAATTAGCATAATTACTCTCCCATTAACTGTTTAAAAAGTTGGAGAGTCTGCAAAGGAAAGTATACCATGAAGCCTACCTGTTCAGCCTACCTGAGCACTGATGAAATGAGCATCTCGAGCATCACTGAAGCTTTGTCTCTATGAAGGGATAATCTGCCACCTAGCTGTTGAAGTTGATACTGCAAGCTGAAGATATTAACCAACTATAATTAATTGAATTACTCAATCAACTAGGAAACAACATTACTACAAGATGAACACCTATAGAGCTCCCTTAGTATTAATACAAATTAATACAAAGGTCCATATGTTATGGCAGAGAGAGAAATACAAACAGAAACAGACACATTCTCTTTTATTATTTAGTAGAGTATTACAATTCTTAAGTAGTAGCAAATGAAGGATTCATATCAAAAGCATAATATTATGAACTGCCAAACCTTACATTTTGATAATGACTTTTTAAATTGTTCAGCACAAACGTAGGCACCATTATGCAAATTGTTTTCACTTGTCTTCAGTAGTGTTTCATGCTGTGAGGTGGCCCATGTAATTAATATCACAGCTTTGACAGCTTTTGCTTCCTTAAAAGTCATCAATGTAATTATGTAAGTATACATTTCACAAATTAACTGTAGACAAGGACAGTATCCACATGGACAGAAGAATGGGTCTGTTGGGAGACAACAACTAGTCCACTTCTATCTACTCTTTCTTTCTTTCTTTCTTTCTATGATTTCTATACTGCAGTCATCTAGCAGAAAGCTACTCTGGGTGGTTTATATCATAAAATGCAATTATACGAATTATGCATATGAAAGTTATAAACAAACAAAACAAAACAACATAGCATCAATCAAAAGGGAAAAAAATAAGAAAGGTAAATTTGTCTCTTTCCTGGTGCTATTACTTACAATTCCAGCAAAAAAAAATGCAATGTAGTCCTTCCAAACTAGGTACTATGATTCAACTGTAAATGAACTTTATCCCATCTTCAGCTATATCTGAGAGAGGGAAAATATGTAGCATGATTTATTTATTTATTTATTTATTTATTTATTTATTTATTTATTTATTTAGCTTGTGTGCCATCCAATACCCAAAGGTTTCTGAATGGCTCACAATCAAAACAATCAATTCAGACAATTAAAACATTTAAATACAATACATTAAAACTCTACAATAAAATTGCCATCAGGACTCACAGTTTAAAAACATCTGGAACAGGAAGGTCATCAACATCAGAATGTCATCAACATTGGCACTAGGCGGGTCTCACTTGGGAGGGCATTCCATAATCTGGGGGCAGCTGCACAAAAGGCCCTGTACCTACAAACCATCCCTTTCACCTCCTTAAGGGATGGTTCTTTCTGGAGGGCTTCCTGGCTAGATCTTAATTGCTGGGTAGGTTCATATGGACTCATATATGTATTCATTCATAGATACCCTTATGTCAGAGGTAACTTGCTGGTATACTACAATGACATGCAAATAAATTTAGTATTTATTATTTATTTATTTAGATTTTTCACTGCCCATCTCCTCAGATGGGACTCTGGGCAATTTACAACATAAAACACAATAAAACAATAAATATTAAGAATTCTTTTAAAAATCTCAAACTGATAGCATACATATAAACAATTGTTGCGGTAAGCAGTAGGGCTTCAAAGGAGATGAACTCTATGATATTAGCCATTTCCACAATTGAGGGCTGCTTGTTCCACCCCAGGTAAGCTGGCAGAGCCAAGTCTTCAACCTCTACTGGAGGTCAGGAGCAAGGGGGCCTATCTTACCTCTGGAGGCATGATGTTCCAGAGGGATGGGGCCACTGCAGAAAAGGCTCATCTCCTAGCCCCCATCAAGTGAAATAATTGGGTTTGCAGCATGCCCTCCAAGCATGATCAGGTGGGATGGGTTGATGTAATGGGGATGCGGAGGTCCCTCAGGTAACCTATTTTAATTTTTTTCCATGTAGTCCTACTCTGAAAAAATAGACTTGTTCACAAAAGCTCATATAAAATATAGTATTAGTTATGATGCCACAACAGTTTTGTTTTCTTTTGTTTTCATTTTTTAGTTTTTTGTTTTGTTTTATCTGATATGTATACCACAGTTATATCATTAATGATGAGCAATTTGGGGCCAACTCAAATATTTTTAAATGAGAAGGTTTAATTTTGCTATTAAGGACACAGTAGGAACTGGGACTAAGAGAGTTTTGAATGTTCCTTGCAAACTCCATTTTGTTTCAGCAGCAACAGAATTCCATTGGTTGGAAGTTACCCTTTGAAGTAGTTTGACAGCACCATGTTATGAAAGTCACTTAGCTTTTTTTTGTTAAGCATCAGCGGCACAAGAAAGATAAACCAAGCTGCTTTTCACACCCTGGGCAGCTCATAGTCTGGGATGAGAAAGCACTTCACTCTGCAATTTCAGGTATTTATTTATTTTACTTATTATTTATTAATTTTTCTGTACCACCCACCTGGCAATGAAGCCACCCTGGCTGGTTTATAACAAGTGTACAAGACTGACAAAACCTAAGCAAAAATAATAGAAACAAGATAACTCAAATTACATTACACTAATTTGTAGGTACAGGGCCTTCATCATAAACACCATCATCATAAACATTCAATTTTGGGTGGAGAGAATAGAGGTAGAGGTGTTCCTTTATCCAGCTTCTTCTTTGAGGTGAAATTTTCTGCAGTGTCTTCTCAATGTTGGCTGGCATGTAGAAGATTTTTTCTAGGTCCTTCCATTTCTGCTTCTCACAATAAAATAAAATAAAATAAAATAAAATAAAATCAGGCCCTGTCCGCTGAATGGTCCTTTAGCCTGGCAGCTGATATAGGACAATGGCTGTGCTAACAGAGGAGAATCATTATTCTTGCATCCAAGGAAAAACTTTAAATGTATACCAAAGCTTGAGGGAGTTCTTTCAAACTCCTGATATACACATACATGCTCCTTTTATCCTGTCCACAGCTGCCTAGAGTCACAAAGGCCACTAAAATTTCAGGATAATAATAATGATTTTTATAAATACTCTAAAGGAATGCTAAAATCTAAAATATTAAAAAATAAAAAAATGGAATTTTTAAAAGAAGAAAATTACAATATTTTGGTCACATACTGTAATGCGCAATAACAAATACCATTTGCTGCAGGTTTTCTTTTAAGGTAAAATAGATGGGAAGTGTAGCTTTGGATGTAATAAAACATTCTGGCTTAAGAATTTAATATCAAACCAACATATCATCAATTAAAAAAGATAAAGAAAATCCTGGCTTAAGTATTTAAGCGAATGGTTCATATTGGGCACAGCTTTTCGATTTAGAATAGCTTTAGATTTAAAAAAAATATGCTACTGATCACTAAAATTCTATGAGGACATGGCACTTTGAGAAAAATAATTCTGTATCAAATTCTGAAGCTAGCAGAAGTTAGATACATTTCTTTCCAAGTGTTGTCACAGTTCAAACAAAACTCTAGTTATGAGTCAATAGTTAATGGGAAAAAAGCAATTCTTCCCATTCAATCAAAACTAATACATCAAGACAGCATGAAACATTTGCTGATTTGGGGCAGGTGGTGGAAATTATAGATTATATGGAAAAAGCCAAATATGCACATGTAAACAAATGCTTTGATTGAAAAGAATTAGAATTTGAGTTCCATGTCTATGTTAGATAATTCCTTGTCATTAAATTATAGGTTGTATTATATTCATTATAGGTGTTGTGAGGACGGTGAAGTGTAACTAATCAATGTGTTTCCAGAAATCAACGTGAACCAGGCACTCTGTAATTTAATTATAATTACTGTATCTGAATCAAAGCATATGATTAACTATAGGAAATTGCTTTATACTTACAAATATTGATATTTCCATTATTATTATTGTACTATGTTCATAAACAATTAAAAGTACCAAAAGCACCAAGTATGAAAGAACGCTGGAAACAAATGAAAAGAAATGAATTGCAAAAATAAATGAAAGTGTGTATTCATTTTGGAATAGATATGGAAGAAATGCCCACACTCGTCTCAGATTGAGACTGTCTATGAAAAGAAAACATAGAAGATGCTAACATTCATCCATTTTTTTTCTCCCAGTTTCACTGGGACATTTGAAATTTTGGGTTAAAATGATGAGATTTTGTGTGCATAGAATATTAAAATAATTAAATGTGGTATCAAAAAAGTAGTCTTGAAAATGTGTGTTGTACTTTTAAAATAGGCTTCGAGAGCAGTTTACTAAAAGACACTGTGAAATTATTAGTTTTCCAGCCAAGCCTAGGAGCTGGGTCATTGTACGGCAACACTGCCTAGCAAATGAAATGACTTTTGTGGCAGCTGAGATGTGAGAAAGATTTGGACGCATGTTGACATAAGTAGAATGCACCGTATTTTTCATTTCATAAGACACACTGGATCATAAGATGCAACTAGTTTTTGGAGGTATGTATGTGTAAAAAAATATTCAGACATACATACTGGGTCCAGAGGTCTCTGAATCGGAAGCCTCCATGGTGGGGAACCATCAGGCTTTCCCTCAGCAGAGGTGGTGGCCTCAGTTCCCCCCTCCTCCTCTTATTTTGAAGCCTGGGCAGTCAGGAGAGGAGTTATGGTGAGGGAATTGCTGTTGTTGCTGCTGTCCTCTTATTGCGAAGCCTGGGCGGTCAGGAGAGGAGTTGTGGTCAGGGACTTACTGTTGCTGCTGCCACCGCCACTACCACAGCCCCACTCGGCTCAGGACTTCTCTATTCCATGGCTGCTTCCCTCTGCCGGCTCCTCTAGCAGCAGCAGCGTCAGCCCAGGCACCTCCAGTCCCACCCCAAGCCCAGCGATTGCCTGCCATGTGGAAAAGGCAACAAGCAGGCACTTGCACTGCCCTCCTTTCCATTCTCTTTCCCCTCAAAGGCATGAGGAAATAATGGGGTGAAAAAAATGCCTTAGCATACCTTAATTTCCTCTGTTTACAAGGAGAAGCAGAGTGATCCAGCCACATAGAAATTTTAAAAAGCCCTCGGCAGGAGGAGGAGGAGGAGGAGGTGGTGCGTGCGAGTGCTGCTTGAGAATAGAAGAAAGTGCCATCAATTCCCTTCCCCCACCATCCAGTTGTCTCTTAGCCCCATCCAGATGTCTCTACAACTGGATGGGGGTGGGAAGTTAATGGCACTTTCTGCTGCTAATTCTTAGATGACTGCAAAAGTTCTTTTTGTCCCCTTTGGTGCATATTGATCTTACAAGGGAGGATCAAAGTCTGGTGGTCTCTGCAGTGAATGCTGGATGGGACTATGAGAACTTGAGGGGGGGGGAGAAGAAAGAAAGAAAAAAGGAAGAAAAAAAGGAAGGAAGGAAGGAAGACCTGTTGTAAGATCAATATGCACCAACATTAAAGAGATGAGGCATTCCTTCCAAAGAGTTCTATTTTACCAAAGGGCCAAAAAGAACTTTCACAGTCATCCAAGAGTTAAAAGCAGAAAGTACCATCAACTTTCGACCCCCATCCAGTTTTCCTAGCCCCGTCCAGCTGATCCTGCAGAGCAGAGATGGGCACGAAACAAAAACATGGCATTTTGGTTTTTCGTTTGTCGTTGAGAGGTCTGCTTCGGTTCATTTCCGTTTGTCGTGAAGATTTGGGAAAAAACTGTTTCCATTTTTCGTTTTTTTGTTCGTCATTTCTACCAGCTTTTTGTGCGATTTTTAAAGCATTTCCGTGCACAGGCATCCCCCAATGCCCCAGACCAGAGGGAAAACACTTTAAAAAATGGATGCTGGCAGAGACACAGTATAGACTAGGTACGCAGGGAGGCTGCAAAGGCAGCGGCGGGTGTTGCACAGGGTGCAAGGCAGCCACAGAGTGACTGCACTGCAGGGCAAGGGAGGGTACTCATTGAGAGGTACGCAGCACTCACGCACACAGGGAGGCTGCAGGACTGAAGCTAGAGTCGCAGAGACAGCCATCCCACCCTAACTCCCACCAGAGACTGCAAGGAGGATGGGGGCTGCCAGAGCTTTTTATGCCCTCTGTGGCTGCCAGACCTGCCCAGTCTGCAACCTGGGCATGCTATTGGTTGAACATGATCCCATCACATGGCTTGCCTCCAGTTTGTGGCTGGTGGCGACATCCATTTTAAAGGGAAAAGAAAAATACATCACGATGGGAGAAGACAAAAACAAACATTTTAAGGACCCCCAACCCCCTGGTAGGTAATAATTTCAAATAATTATCACATTATCGCTGTGTTTTTAAAGATGTCCAGGGTGTTTTAATACCCAAGAAATCTATCAATATTAGGCATCTGGGAGCCATTTTGGGTCGATGTTCCCTAACTTCCCTTAAAGGGAAAAAATACAGCAATCTGAGAAAAGACATAAATGCACCTTTTAAAGACCCCAACCCCCCTGGTAGGTATTATCAGACAATATAAATAATTATCGCTGCATTTTTATGGATGTCCAGGGTGTTTTTTAACATTTAAAACAGCTCATTTCATTGTGCGTTGCCATTAACGGAAACAAAATGTAACAACCACAATTTTTGTGGCTCTGTTCATTTCGTTGCATTTTCACCACAATTTTCATTTGCCATTTCATTACGTAATGGAACGACAAACGAATAACGGAAATGAAAAAATGTTTGTTCCGTGCCCATCTCTACTGCAGAGATTACACTGCCTAGCAAATGAAATTACTTTTGTGGCAGCTGAGATATGGGAAAGAATTGGAAACGCATTGATATAAGTAGAATATATTCATGTTGCAATATGTTAATATGATCAGAGATGGCATTTGCAGAACCTGTAACATGCTGTGGGTCAAGTGCTGCCCTGAAGCTAAAACTGTGTTCACAAAATCCCAAGTAGTCTGCTCATGGTTGATTCAGCCTTCCATCCATGGTTAGTAAAATGAGTACCTACTTGTGTAGCCTGAATGATGAAACTGTAAACCACACAGAGAGTGCTTTAATCACTGTTGGGTGGTATATAAGCAGAACACTTTTTTGTTGTTTTAATTTGCTTTTTTCTGTATTTTACTCTGGTTTTACAAGCTAGTAATCCTCCTGGCCTTGTGAATCTTTGTGAATCACAACAATAATACTTGTCATAGTGGTGGCTTGCCAGATTCTAAGTTAGAGATGGGCACGAAACAATTTTTCGTTTCTGTTTTTGTTTTTTGTTTCATTATGTAACAAAATGACAAATGAATTTTGTCTCTAAAATGAAATGAAACAAACAGAAACACTGGAAATTTTGTCGTGCGTTTCGTTTCCGTTACTGCAATACGAGTGAATTGCTTAAAAAATCACAAAAAATGAAATAAATGGTAACGAAATGGTAATGAAATGAATGAAAATGAAAATGATTTTTTTGCAAAAATTCGTGAAAAATGGAAACGAACCGAAACGGACCCTCCAAACGACAAACGACAAACGAAATGACATTTTTTTGATTCGTGCCCATCTCTATTCTGAGTTATAAGCATCAGAACCCTAGAAAATATATTGTTTACAATTTGCACTAAACCTTCCTCTAGCAAGGCTGAAAACATATTTATATAGGATGGCTGAAAAATTTCTGACCCCACTACCAGCCAATTTGAGTATTGGGGCAAAAATTCCTATCTGATCCTTGAAAGCAACCAGTTAGAGACAGACTCGTTTGTAGAGTGGGCAGATGGGATGAGGGCGTCAAAAGAGGCTGAATGCAGGGCCTCATTCTTCTCTCCGTCCTATGACATGGGAAGCTCCTGCAGTGTCTTGTGATATCCTGGGCAGGGAGTCAAAGAAGTCCTGCATGCTGAAGAAGCCTTGCCAGCAGAGTCAGACCTTATTTTTTGATTCTAATATGACTTAAATTCTTGTCTGCAACTTTTATAGCTAAAAGACTCTTATTAGCATTTTTAAATTGTTTCATTTCTACTTACAACTGATGTTTTGTTTTTCAATGTACTTGTATGGAATTCCAGGGCCTCAGCCTCTGAAATCAGGTTAATTTATGGCCTGATAAATTTAAGTTGGTTTAAAAATAACACTGATAATCATCTTAAGGGTTAATAGTAAACTTTTTATTAAATAGTACACAGAGATTTCAAGGAGAAAACAAAGTGAAAATAACATATGACAAGACAAGCACACACAAGAATTAAATGCATTTAAGGTCACAGAATCTGAGTGACGCTAACAGTGATCACAGAGATTCTGGACCCCCCAAATAGTCCAGAACATTTCCTTAAATACCATTTAGCCTGCCACACCCAGAGTCTAGAATCTTCCACAGTATTTCTGATTTTACGTGAACTAGCTCGAACCAGCTTGCTATTACACTAATAGTTGTTCCTTTTTCTTTACCTGATATGACCTGGTGTCCCTCTGTGCATGTCTAAAGTTATACTTCTGTGCATGTCTAAAGATATACTTCTCTGTGCATGTCTAAAGTTATACTTCTAATGTGACACTTCTTTGCTGATTCAACTTCTTGCCACACAAGCATTTCTATAATTTCACAATTTTGCAGTTTTGCATCCATGAAGATATTTCGCTCTTAGAGAATGCAGAAGTTGTCAGCAAACCTGCTGGTTAACCCATAATGCTTTGATGGCTAACCCATTTAGAAAATATCTAAAATTCCAGACTGTCAGGCCTCCATCGGCTCTCCCCTGCAGAACAACCACAGCTGATCTATTGCAGGAGCCAAGAGACTTTCAAAAAAAACCCCTGTGAGTTCTTAATTAGATCAAATGAATATCTTCTCCAACTTTTCTATTTCTGAAAGCTCCAAAATAACTTCAAAGGCATGAAATAAAATAGAAAGGCATTTATTTAGCTAATAGGAATTACACAGGACAGGAATATGGCTCTTACTAAAAAACAGGAAAACATGAATCTTTCTATCTGGAAGTTGAGTCATGGCAACTGGACTTCTTTTCCTTGAGAGATAGAAATGTTTCGCTGCTCATCCAAACAGCTTCATCAGTCTGAATACAGCTAGTGTGAGTCCTCAACTTGACCTCTTGTCACCCTGGTCTGAAATAGGCTCATTAGATGAACAATGGCCTGAATAGGCTTATTAGGTAGACAACAGCATCCATAGCCTTAAGGTGTACAATGGCCTAAGGTGCTGAAACCTACAAAGTATGGGTTTTTAGCTATGGCCTTGGTGGTGAAGGCTTTTTGATTTGTCTGGTTATTGTTTAAAGCACACCCTGATAAGTGCTACTGATAAGTAGCAGATAGACTATGCCTGAGGCCCCACCTCTGTTGAGAGAGGGGGTTTCAATGCTCCCATGAATGGCTTCCCTGACTCCTCTCTCAAACCACCTTTTTTCTCTAAGCCAGGCATGTCCAAGCTTCAGCCCTTCTGACATTTTGGACCACAACTCCCAGAATTCTAAGCTTAGATTACAAATGGCAAAGGACTGTGGGAGTTACATTCCAAAACATCTGGAGGGCAGAAGTTTGGACATGCCTGGTCTAAGCATTAGTTCATCTTGTAGCCATAAAAATTAATCCCCCAAAAGGTCCTTCTCCTTCCAAGCAGTGCTCACAAGCATGGGAAAACAATCATATGTTGCTTCTTGGACCAATCAGCTTTCACTTGCTTCTGGATGGAATGTATTACCTTCCTCTGTGCTGGGAGGGAGCAAGCAAAGATGACATTGCAGCCTGATTCCTCATTAGAGTTTAACCACACACAAGCCCAGAGAAAGGTAAGACATTGGATGTGTGTGTGTCAGAGGGTTCCGAGCACCACCTGGGCTTGTGTGGGTCATTTTGGAACCTACTGGTCCCTAAATGAATTGCCCATCCCTAATCCCAACTGAATAGAATGTATAAATTAGTTGGAGCCCAACTATCTAACTTTAAATATATTTCGCAATTCTATTGTGTTTGCTATATCTGTTTTAAAATGTGGGCTTTAAAATCCCATATGTTGTAAAATATAATAATCTTCAGGCCAAATCTTTGCTCTGTTAAAATATAGCCTTGAAGATCTATTTTTTTAAGTACACCCGTTTATTAAGAATATGGCCACAACTATTGTCAGCTCTTTAGCAGCTAATGATGCTAGTAAAGATGCTTACACGGCACCACAAACAAAGGCCATAGAAATGGGGGAGGGGGGAGAGAGAGCTTTAAAATATAACTAGAACAGCACTAAAAATAACAGGATGACAACAATAATACTGTGCTAGTCAAATACTATCCATTTACTCCCTTGAGGGAAGGGGGTTGATAGTGAGGAAGCATTTTCTTCTCTTTCTTCTTTGCCTTAGCAACCCCTGGGTCTGTAAGGAAAATTCAATACAATGACAATTTGTTCCAAGCGAGTGCAAGAGAAAAGGGAGGAGGAGAAGAGAGGGTAATCAAATGGTAGCTCATGCTGAAACTGCTTACCTCTGCCAAATTCAACTGAGGGGAAAGAAGGTCCAGCTGAAAGGAACTGATAGGAAAACAGGCAACACGTACCAATATTTCAAAGTGGGCTCTGGAAAATGAAGAAGAAAATGTTTGTTGTACATTTACAGAAAGGACTTACCAGTAAGTCATGAGGATAGCAATAGCAGGAAACCCGAAGGCTGCAGCCTATGGGTTGCATTGCTTTGCTTATTTGTTTTATGTCCAAATGTTTCCAGGAGCCTGAGGGAGTAAACATACCTTATAGATGGTTCAAATGGCATTTCACCAATCTCAGCAGTTTACAGGATCAGAGGAAAGCAACTTAGTTGGAGTGGCAGAACTGAGTGACATGCGTTCTGACCATGATATGGACCTCACACCTTATTCAAAGGGCCTGTCTTCTTTTTCTTTTTCACTGCTGTCATATACTGCAATATCAATTAAATGTTTCAATCCACATCACATCACACATGTCTTTAATTACTCATTTCACTGTCAGTTGACACACTTTATTTTAAATGTTGTAATTAATGGGTACTTCTACCCTTATTTTGCTCCAGTTTGCTCAGTTTACTACACATTGCTGGGCGCAAACACTCTGCTGGCAGTGTACACTTGGAGTAAGGAAGCTGTTATACTGCAACTGTAAATTACTGCTGTTTAGGAGAAAATGCGACTGCATGCTTTGTGGCACTGCAGTAGACAGTTTACAGACAGATGCAAAAATGAAGACCAGAAGCACTCATACATGGGTTGATATCCTTCTTAATCAGTGGTGTCCAGAACAGGAGTTAGTATTCCAGGTAAGACCTGAAACTTGAGGAATAGAATGATATTATTACTTTCCTTGGTTTGGATACTAGACCTCTGTTAGTGGTGCAGCCAATGATCAAATTAGCTTTTTTCCTTTGCCATATGAAGCTGTTTATTAAGAAGACCGCTAGATTCTTTCCACATTGTACTACCAAGGCAACAGTCTAACAATTCTCTATTTGTGGTCTGACGTCTCCCATCTCTTTATAGAACTTTTCATTTTTTTGCTGTTGAATCTAATTTTGTTTATTTTGTCCCACTTCTCAGGTCTTTTAATGTTTCTCTGAAACCTGGTTCTGTGTTCTGAAGTATTAGTCACACTTCCCAGATTAGGGTGACTTTTGAGTTTAGTGAACATTCCTTCCAGACTCTCATCCACATTTATGAAAGGACCAAGGACAGAACCCTGTGGCATCCTCCAACTCTCCATGTTGCTGAGAAGCCACTGGTAGGCAAGTTATGAGTACAGTCTGTCAGCCTGCTACAAATCCACTTAATGGCATCATCATTTAGTCCACATTTAAACAGCTTGCTCACAAGACTTTCATTATAGAACTTCTTAAAAGTCTTGCTCAACTCAAGATGTAGCTGTACCTACAGCTTTCCCTTCAATTAGGTTGTGACATTACCAAAAGAGAGAGAAGATTAGTCTGGCATAACTTTGTTTTGATATCAAACTGACCAGCCAATATTTATTTATCTATTTATCTATTTATTGGATTTTTATACCACCCATCTGGCAGCGAGGTCACTCTGGGCGGTTTACAACAATTAACACATTCAAACAATTTATCCAATAAAACCATAAAATAGTAACACAATAAAATAAAAATAAAATAATTTAAAGTGACATAAAACAATATATTATCATTGGCAGGCTAATCAGTTAAAGATTAAATGGGTAAACACTGAACTGCAGTTATATTTGGGGGAATGCCTGCTTAAATAACCATGTTTTTAATAGTTTTTTAAAGGCAGCCAGAGAGGGGGCGATGCAGATGTCTGGTGGAATGTCAATAGTCACTTGAACGTTTTGGTCTCCCTTTTGAAGAGCGGGGTAGCATTTTCTCTCCTTCATTTTTCAGGGACCTTATCTGTTTTACATGAGTTCTCAAAGAACATAGAAAGAGGTTGCTTTGCTATTACACCCACAACCCCTTTAGTAACTTTGCATGTGGCAGCTCATCTGGGCCTGGAGACCAAAACCCATTAAAAGCTGAAACATGTTCCTGTTGCACCTCAGCAGCTCTCTCATTTCCTCCTCTATTTCTTCCAGCTTAGGAGCAACCTTTCTCATGTAGAAAGTAGAGGCAAAGTGGGTTTATAAAAGCTCTTCCTTCTCTCTGTTACCTATGAGTATTTCCCCATCATCACGACAGGACCCACTTGGTCCTCCTTTTGTTTTGAGCTCTGAGTTCATTTTAAACAGCTAATAATCATATGTTGTTATCTATTCTCATTTGCACAGGTTCTTTGTAATATTCTCCCCCTCCCTTCTTCCAATCATGCATCTTTTAAATCTTACCTAATTTACAGTATAAAATGTTTATGCAGCCAGCTGATTTTCTTTAGAAATCTTTTTTCTCACACCAAGAAATTTAATGAATATTGATTATGCTGCCTAAGTACAATAGTGTAAATTGCAGCAGTCAATTTTGCTGCTAACCTGTCATCATGCATTAAATCACATGACTGGCACATGATGTGGAATACAAGTAGCAACCTATTAACTAGTGATACATATCTGCTGTGGTTTACGCTATTGTGTTTAATAATAATAATGTGCCATCAAGTCACCTCTTATTTATGGCAACTTTTCTACATTTTCTAGGTGGAGAATACTCAGAAGTGGTTTACCCAGAAGTGGTTTACTGAGAATGTCCTGGAACTAAGCAGCTTGCCAATGGCTAAACAGGATGGCTAAACTGAGCCTGGAAGCATAGACGATTACTTCATGTCCTTCTTTGTTCCACGATTAGTTTTGTACCATGACAGCGTTGGTTGTGATCACATGGTTTTGTCCCTGTTTAGCCCCTGTTTCAGTTTTCTGACGGTCACGATAACTTGTCTGTTACTTCACGGACTTGTTCCGTGACAAATTCTGAATTTGTCTTGCTTTCTTAACCTTTTTTTAATATTGCAAATAAAACTTTTTCAATATTTCAATTAACTGGTCTTCCAGGATTTACACATCAAAGTTACAGAATTTTCAATACTTTCTTTAATAAACATTTGCACTGCACGGTATTTCCCATAGGGAAACTGATGTCGAATGCTGCTTCAGCCACTGACCACTAGGTGGACACTGGTTGTTGTGTGACAGTTGTAACCACATGGTCCCTTGTCTTGGAACAGGGACTGGGAACAAACCGTGATGAGAGACTACCCCAATCCAGCACCAGGTACAGTATTGTCATGCTCTGATCCCGCTCTGGGGGCGTGGTTAAGACAAATTTCAGTTGTTGCTCAATGGACGTGAAATAAGAATTTTTTGTACCCGTCCAAAGCACAACACTTACAGAGACAAAATGGACGTAAATTAATCACCATAGTAGAGTCTCAAATTGCAGCAGTTAATTTTTACTGTGATGTCTGAAGCCGCAGCCAGATACCTAAAACACTGAGCTAATGATGTTTAATTAATTCTATTTTATGGTAACTCCATGGTTTTCAAGGTAAAGAGTACTCAGAAATAGTTTTCCATCTCCTTTTTCTGGGGTCCTGTCAGACTGTGCAGCTTGCCCAAGGCCAAATAGGATGGGCATTTTGGGATGCACAGTAGGGAATTGAACTCCCATCTCTGACTCTACAACCAGGTACGTAGCCCACCGGGGCCATCCAACAAGTTATAATTTCATTTATGCTGGCACAAATAACCATTTGACTTCTGGCCAACTAGTTGCCTCTCCACAATAATGGAAGACAACAAGTGGCCCTCTGGATGTTGTTGTAGTAGCCAGGGAAACAACAATCCAATGATATTTGTGTGATTATCAAATTGCCACCTTTAAGAGATTATCAAATTGCCACCTTTAAGAGATTGTCATATTTCCACCTGCAAGAGCCTTGTGGTGCAGTGGTTAAATGCCTGTTTGTGTGTGTGTGTGTGTGTGTGTGTGTGTGTTGCATCCAGCTAAAACTGTGCTCACGACCTGGGGTTCAATCCCAGGTAGCTGGCTCATGGTTGACTCAGCCTTCTGTCCTTCAGAGGTCAGTAAAATGAGTACCCAGCTTGCTGGTGGGGTGGGGGGATGTGTAGCCTTCATAATTGATTTGTAAACCACCTAAGAGTGCTTGAAGCACTATGGGGCAGTATATAAGCAGAAAACTTTGCTTGATTCTACATATGCCCTAAGAATATGTATCAGACTTTTATCCCCATGTAAAGAGGTTTCCACATGAAATAGTAGCATAAAACCAAAAGGATATAAATATGCAAATCCAGAAATATTCTCCCATATTTACAGTAATTCATTATTTATGCTTGTAGCCCATTATACTGCTTTGTTGTTGTTGTTGTTCAGTCATTCAGTCATGTCCGACTCTTTGTGACCCCATGGACCAGAGCTTGCCATGCCTTCCTGCTTGTCTACATCTATTTTACCTAATAAGAAGTCATATCATATAATCTACAGGCCCTATCTTCTTCTTGAGAATTCTACCACCATCTCTTCACAGGTCCCCCCCTTCTTCAGAATCCCATGCCTCATAGATATATGTGAAGACTGCTGCACCTTCTCATTTGTGAGACAAACTCATGTCAGTGTTAAACTCACCTGTCCCAGCTAATGCAGTAATGGCCCTAGTTGCCTAAATAAAAGTAGCTTTGAAAAATTTAGTGAGAGTGGTGGGTTTTCTACTATTTTACAACTAATAATATAATTATTTCCAAAGGAATTAATTTACTTGATCCCATTTTCTTTTCTCTTGCAAAGCTTTGGCTTATATTAAGAAGTACAAATTGCCTCATGTTTAGTGAGAGAAGGTTTATGGTTTCAACCTTTTCAGTATTCCATATTTTGATTGTCCTGCCTTTCCATTCTACTTACAGTTTACTGCCTTGCAGAGCAGCATCTAGAGTAAGATTTTCTACCAAAGAACTCTCCAAAATGTAAGAGATCAAAGAGAAAGGTCAACAGTTTCCAAGATGATTTTCTTACTAAATATAATTAAATGGACATTTTAAAAATTGTAGTGCACATTTCTTTGATCAGCATGTAGGAAAAGAGTGGAGAAAGCTTGAGAGCAGATGGAGGGCGGACCGGTTGGCATTTAGTAGGGCTGCTGTTTGTAACCTGACCGGACGCTATGTGCATGTGATCAGGGAGGCTAAAACATCTTTTTACTCCCTGAGAATTGGTGAGGCCTCAAACCACCAGGCGGAGCTTTTCCGTGTGGTTCATGACCTCACCAATCCTGGTCAGGCTAGACCCCCTCCTACTGAGTTCAGTAGTGAGTCATTTGCAGCCTTTTTTAGATCCAAAATTGAGGCCATCTGTACCGGTCTCGACTCTGGTTGCCCTAGTCCCTCCTCGAGATCCATTAATGCTGCATCACCCTCCGGTCTCCTTGTTTGGTTGACTTTGGGTCTGTTTCCTCTATTGAGGCCTTCAGGGCACTGGCTCACTGCAGGCCAGTGACCTCCCCCTTCGATCCTTGCCCTGCAAGGCTTATTAAATCTGCGGGAGGGAGTATGCCTGAGTGGGCTTCGATTATTGCCACTGCCTCCTTCAGGGAGGGTTTTTTCCCTCTCACCTGAAGGAGACGGTGGTGAAGCACACCCTTAAGAAACCTGGCCAGGTGTTGGATGTATTAGCCAACTACCGTCCAATTGCCAATGTCCCCTTCCTGGGCAAGGTAATTGAGAGGGTGGCCACTCTCTGACTCCAGTCATTCCTGGAGGAAGAACAAATCCTTGACCCATTCCAGTCTGGGTTCAGGCTGTGTCGGGGGACTGAGACAGTCTTGGTCACACTGCAAGATGACCTCATCAGGGGGACTGACAGGGGTTGCTCTACCCTGTTGGTCCTCCTGGATCTTTCAGTGGCCTTTGATACCGTCGACCACAGTATCCTGCTGGACCGGGTCTCCGGGGTGGGGATTGGGGGCACTGCACTCAGTTGGCTCTGGTCCTTCCTGGGGGACCGGCCTCAGTGGGTGCAGCTTGGGGGAGGGAGCTGTCGGCCCCCTGGATGCTCCCTTGTGGGGTCTCATATCAGGTAAAATCTACAATTAAAACAGAATGTCAGGCTACAGTATATGTAGCTGGAAATTAAGGCCAAAAGTACTGTATTATTCTGTCTATAAGACACTCCCATGTGTAAGACAACCTCCACTTTTCCTATCCAAAATTACAGTTTTGCAACCATGCATTTCTCTCCTCTGCTTGCTTTTGTGTATAAAATGATCCTCGATTTTAGTCTAACAATTTTAGACAAAAATATAGCCTTAGTGAAAAATATTGTAGTATCTTTACTGTGCTTCCTCTTATGGCTGTAACTAGGGAAATAAAATTTGGACTTTGCCCCATGGTATCAACATTTGGTGGGTCCTAAAATCTAAGTGTGAAGAATGGAAAAATAAATGGTACCCCATCAACTTATCCTCCACACTTTAAAAAAAAGCAGAAACATGATCTTTATCTTATTGGGCACCACATGATTTGCCCATTTTGACTTGGTGGATTCTCATAGCCTTCTTTTAATGCTGAATGGTTGCCTCAAATGGTAACATTTTTAGTTATAGGTCTGATGCTTCCTTCTGTATTTCACATTACTAGTTATTCTTGACAAGATAGGCCAACATACAGTAAAGAAAGGTGGGGAACCCCTTTCAGTTAAAAGCATGAATTCCATTTCAGAAATATCTTGATTGCTCCAGGTCAGTGGTGGGAAGGGTTATAAATACCAACAGATATTACTTAAAATTTCTAATTGCTGGCAACTGAGTCTTAGAGAGAGATTTCAATCTTCCAGAATGGTGAGGCATATGAAAGATGTGGAGCGATCAAATGATGATGTTACAGCATAGCTATCTAATGAGACACAGAGAGCTAGATTATTCCCTATGTGTTGTATCGTTACAGTTGTGACCAAAATCTCTATGTGGAACAAGCAGCAACCATCAGAACTTGATGTGGGACAAACAGCCAACATTATAATGCCATTATACAAAACAATAGTAAGGCCCCACCTGGAGTATTGTGTACAATTCTGGTCACCGCATTTCAAGAAAGACATAGTGGAATTGGAAAAGCTGCAGAAGTGAGCAACTAAAATGATTACTGGGCTGGGGCACCTCCCTTATGAGGAAAGGCTAAAACATATGGGCCTTTTTAGTCTGGAAAAAAGGCACCTGAGGGGGGATATGATTGAGACATACAAAATAATGCAGGGCATGAGTAAAGTGGATAGAGGGAAGCTCTTCTCCCTCTCACAAAATACCAGAACTAGGGGACAGCCACTCAAATTGAGGGCTGGGAGAGTATGAACAGACAAAAGAAAATATTTTTTCACCCAGCACATTGTTAGTCTGTGGAACTCCCTGCCACAGGATGTTGTGATGACATCTGGCCTGGATGCGTTCAAAAGGGGATTGGACAGATTTCTGGAGGAAAAGCGGATCACAGGTTACAAACCATGATGGAGATGTGTAATCTCCAGGCTTAAAACCAGATTACTTCAAGGGCCAGATGCAGGGGAGTGGTATCAGGAGACAGATATCTAGTTTCGTGCACTCCCAGACGCATCTGGTGGGACCACTGTGAGATACAGGAAGCTGGACTAGATGGGCCGTTGGCCTGATCCAGCATGGCTCTTCTTATGTTCTTATGTTCTTATGACTCTTCATGACTCCATGTCCATGGAGGTTTCTTGGCAGGAATACTGGAGTGGTTTGCCAGTTCCTACTCCAGGCGCCTACAGCCCCTGGTATTCCCTGGTGGTCCCCCATCCAAGTACTAACCAGGGCCGACCCTGCTTAGCTTCCAAAATCAGGCGAGATTGGATGTGCTTAGGGCATCTAGGCAGCTAGATTATTCCCTAGAGACTGTCATAAAGGGACAAGTCAATATTAGTTCCATTTGGGACTCAGCTGATGGGACACCCAAACTTCATCATTACCGTATAATAACTAAAATAGTTACATTTGAATATAAATGATGGGGTATATATATTTTTTTAAAAAATAACATTGGGTGATACTTTTCTTGTTGCTTAAAACTGTCAAATGTCTTTGAGATTTTGCAGTCTGAAGTGACAGTCATGAATGCAAATGCAAGAATACTGGCCTGGCAGAATAGCAAAGATATAGCAGCCAGCTGTAGTGAAGCAGCTGTAGGTCTGGCACAGATTGGCTTTTTGTGAAATACAGGACTGTAAGAAAATGAAAGAATTGATTATTTTATCCTTGGTTACAAGCAGCGCTTGACAAAAACAAGGAATATGCTAATGAAGCAATGCTTAATTTGAAGTGACATTTACACACTTCAGTGTTTATCAAGTTTTCAACTATTTTCTGATGTAATTACCTGTCTCAACATCACAGCTCGACAAAGTCTGATATAAAGGAAAAAGCAAATGAGACTATCAGAGTTTATTTGTCTTTCTGATTCTAAATTATTCCTTATTAAAAAGCTTGCTGGATTCATATTTCAAAGTAATTCCTTTCTGAATTAAGGAAGCCTATTTATACTGCTTCTATAACAGTTGGTTTTCCAGTTAAGACTTAAATATGCATGGTTCCATTATAAAATGCATATAAAACAAACTACATATAACTGAGCAATGCAGAGATATTAGAAGCTGCAAATTATGAGTAACATAATGAGTGCCTAATGAATATTTTTGTGAGTTTTTTTGTGTTTTGCTTGTTTTTGTAACCAGAATACAGGCAAAAAACTATTTAAAGTGTAACATAAGGTATAGAACCAACAGCCACAAAAACTTTCTAAATAATTCAGTGTAGTGAGTAGTTATATTTAAACTGATTTAAATGGGAGTTACCTGTTATTTTTAAATGAACTTTGTTGGTAATTTCCCATGGGTTTGACATTATCTTTCTCCCCATCCCCCAAAAAGTAAAGTCTTTTTTAAAAAAATAACAATGGAAATGAGGTGTGCTTTGAAAAGAAGGTAGCAGATAGCAGGGACACTTTCCTTTTTTTGAAGTAACTATTTAGATTATGGCAATGCATGCCCATTGTCTATTATCTTGCAGCTTTGGGTGTCACTTGGCCAAGATTTCAAAGGTAGAAAGTAGAAGGAGTCAGAGTTTACACAAGTGCTAGGGAACTAGGAACTAAATTTGAAGGTTAGAGCCATCAAATCATTGAGATACATGTATGTTTAAGTAGATACTTAGTGTGCATTATTAATTCTGTGGGTCTATTTTTCTTGGAACTAAATAATTTAACCCTGTGTAAGCCAAAATGAAGAATATATTGCATAGTGACTCCCAACATGTTTCCTTCTCCACAAATATTATCCCACTGTTTTATGACTACTTGCACTCACATTCTGTAGGCTTCCCTAAGTTGTCAACTTTGTTGCTGGCCTTAATTCTTCAGGGTTTTACCAACTTTACCAAGTGCAAGCCAATAAGATATTTTACAGAGTAGAAATAACGACAACAATATCAGTAGCAAAGCAATAAAATTTTGTGCCATCAAGTCAATTCTGCTTTATGGTGGCACTTGCCAAGGTTTCAAGGTAGTGAGTACTCAGAAGCAGATTATCATTCCTTTCTTCTGGGAGCATCCTGGGACTGTGTAACTTGCCTATGGTTACGCAGGCTGGGTCTTCTCCTGGGATAGACAGTAGGAAATGGAATTCTCAAACTCTGACTCAAATATATTCCTAACTGAGTAGTGGTGGGCGGGCAGTAATGGATCATGAAATGTTCACCAAACTGCCTGTCTAATGTTGAACTCCTTTTAGCTTCAGAGTAGGAAATTCTGCTCCTTCAGATGTCATGGGATTAGAGATGGGCATGAAATGGAAATATGTCATTCCATTTTGTTTCATTTTGGTTCATTTCATCAATAACAAACTTTTAAAATAATTTTCATCACAAAATGAAATGAAATGAAATGATTCATAAGGCTATAAATAATGGGGAGCTTTCCTTTTTCTATTTAACAGACAGCCTACTGCCTGAGTTTAAATAGCTTTAAATCAAAGACCCTCCTTAAACCTTCCAATCAATTTGCTTTCAAATAAAGAACCTTCTGTAAACAAGCAGGAAACCTAATGTCTAGCTGCACCTCAGATCAAAACCAGGGAGATAAGATCAACAGCTGATCAGTGTGGGGAGGGAAGGAAGGAAAACATCAAAAATAACCTCCTACTTAATCAGGAAAAGAAAACAACCAGTTTAAATCAACTTGCAGACACAGGCACAGCATAGGAAGGGAAGGGAAAAGAAATGTGATCCAGTCAGCCTCGTGGTCGTAAAACTGCCATGTCTGCAGCACAGAGATAGGCAGCAGAGCTCAGCTCCTGGCTAGATGCACTACAGATCAAGGTTGGAGATAAGTTGGCTATCAACAGCTGAGGCACGGGGAGGGAAGGAAGGAAAGCAATCAGTTTAAAAATAAATCTCCTGTTCTCAAGATGGATGGATCAAGAAAGAGGCCTCTCACCACTAGGACAAATTGTTTCATTTTCACAACAACAAAAGTTTTTTTATTTTATTTTGAAATGTTTTGTAACCTTACAAAATGAAGAAACAGAATATTGTTTTCCATGTTGTGCCCATCTCTACATGGGATACACGGGATATAATTAGAAGTAGAAAAGAGAAGCAAAGAACCTTCTGTAAACAAGCTAGCTGCTCCATGGAGAGATTGGGAGATAGCTGATCGATGTGGCGAGGGAAGGAAAGAAAATATTTTTTAAAATGACCTCCACAGTCCTACTTAAAAAGGAAAGTAAAACACTCAGTTTAAATCAACTTCAGACACAGCCACTGAAGGGAACACCTCAGCTCCAGGGCTGGATAGCTTCATGCAGAACAAGATCAGAGATAAGCTATCCCAACAGCTGAGGCACAGGAAGAAAGGAAAACAAATCAATCACTTTTTAAAAATAAATCTCCTCTTCTCAAGACAACTGGATCAAGAAGCTAGGACAAATTGTTTCATATCTGAAACAAAACATTTTCATTTCATTTATTGACAACACACTGTTTGCTGTTTCACTTCATTTTGTAAGGTTTCGTAAGCTTAAACAATGACAAAACAGCATATCAATTTTCATAAGGTGCCCATCCCTAGAGATAATCCCCATCTGTATAGCAAACATACCCAGTGCCAAATGACCATTAATGTTTTACTCTCCATTACTGTATTAAAAGAAATCCATATAATCAATTTTCCCATAAGCAGTGAAAGTTTCAGTAACAAAGATCAGTCCTTCTGTCTTTGAGGAAAACTGAGTGTTTAGAGTTTGTAAACTTAGGAAATGGGTGCACATATATCCAACTAAGCATACGTGGATTTGAACTATATTCTTCTTTTTGTCTTTATTGCAATATGTTTTTGATTCTACTTTGTAATAAATACACTTCTTTTATTTTTATTCAATTTAAAAACAGTCTGAAGGCTTTAATTTACTAGCAAAGCTAATTGGTGGCAGTGAAAGAGGAAAATTAGAAGTGGCGTTTGTCAATAGCCTGTGAAAGGGCTGAGGGCAAGCATGTTAATTCTACAGGTGAGGTCTGATTTTCTTTTAAAATCTCTAAATTCATGTATTAATTAATCCCTTCCCAAATACATTATGATCTGTGCACTTGAAGTGGCTTACAAACCAAATCCGTTACCTACCCACACCAGCTGAGTTGAATGGTGGCATATTTGCAAGTAAGAGTGTATAGGACTACATAGATTTGAAAATGGAAATATTCATAACAAAGCTGTGCTGTATGCTAGAATAAATATGCACTTTCTGGATGAATGGCTTATAATTAGTTCAGAATGTGCAAAATTATAGTTTGCTACTGGCAGCAGGAACAATTCAAGCAAATATTACTTCAGTCTGTCTGTAGAATCCTAAAGCAGTTGAGGCTATATACAATAGAGGAACTGCCCACAGAGAATATTATTATAGAACTTACCAAGGTATTTTCATTTTGTTAGCTCTGCCCTGTTTGCAATTATCAATGCAGCCTATCATTTACTAAGTAGTTAGCTGAGTGTATGGGACCTTTATCCTGCAGTGTAATTACAAAGTATAGCAAAGGTGTAATTGTTAGGAGTGGTAGCATATAAGTGGGTACTTAATTGTCATTAAAATCAACCATAATGTATTAATTTGCTAATAGATATTTGTCAAATGCTTCTTTGGATTAGTGTTACAAAATGATATTCATAACCTGACACCAAACACAATATTAGTTCTGTGTATATAACTGAAATTACGCGAACAGTGTGAAGGGATTGTTTTGCACATGATGACCCAAACACTGACTTTTGGGTTGTGTTTTCTGTGTAGAACTGGCACAAAAGATGTATCATGTAATGAAGGGGAAGGTCAAAAACTGATGGGGGTTTATGTAAAGAAACTGCTTCTGTACAGGAATCCTAATCTGGAGATTTGGCTGGACCTTATTGGAGTATGTTGTTTTAACTGCATTCAGCAAGAACAGTTCATCTCCTCTTGAATGAGTTTATGATTCCTATACCTTTCATTAATTGCATGGAATTATATTGTTTGGAGGTCTGTTATGAGCACAAAGACATGGAAGAATTTCACTGATTCTGTGTCCCTCAGTCACCCCCCTGTTCTACACCCTAAGAAGCTTTAGGTGGTCTTCAGAATTCCTATAGGAGGATATGGGGCTGGGAATCACCATTGGCAAGAATCTAGACATGAATCTGACAGCATGGCAAAAGAACATATCTAGGATTCTTGAGTCCTTTGAGAACATTTGCCTTTGGTGCAAGACTGATATGCTATATCTTTTCCCCTTCTATTATGGTTTCTGAAGTTTGCACACATATACTTCTCACTAGAGATGGGCACGAAACGAACATTTTTTGTTTCCATTTTCGTTTTTTGTTTCATTAGCTAACGAAATGACAAACAAATTTTGTCTTTAAAATGAAACAAAACGAACAGAAACACCGGAAATTTTGTCGTGCGTTTCGTTTCCGTTACTGCAATATGAGTGAATTGCTTAAAATCTTTTTTAAAAAAATCACAAAAAATGAAATAAATGGTAATGAAATGGTAACAAAACGAATGAAAACGAGAACTATTTTTTCAAAAATTCACAAAAAAACGGAAACGAACCGAAACGGACCCTCCAAAAGACAAACGACAAGCGAAATGCCATTTTTTTGATTTGTGCCCATCTCTACTTCTCACAAAGGTGCCTCTTCACAAAAGTAGTGTTTTTATCCTGCTCAAACCTAAGTAAACCAAGAAAGCACAAAATGACAGGATGATTGTTCATAAATATACTTTACATACAATCAATCCAGTGCTGGTCCAGGTCAAAAGTATTTGTCACATTTTCCCACTTTCCCAAAAACTTACAAAACCTAGCCTCGGCCATTCAAAATGTCTCCTTAAAATGCTGTCTGATTTCAGTGGTACTTAGCTCTGATTTACCTGAGAAGGAAAGGATTAGTGGAGATGAATTAGTAATTATTTATTGATGCACCTGGTCGGTCAGGTAAAATAAAGAGGTGAACTGGTAGCCCAGGTGCTATACTTCAAAAGAGGAATTTTTGTAAGTTCTTGATAAGGATGTCCTAAAAAGTCTTGAGTCTGGTCCACTTATCTTAAAACATCAAAGAAAAAAATCCCAGGGCTATTTAATTCTTTATGAGCTGTAGAATAGCCATGTTATTGCTGCACAGATATTCTAAGAGCAGATCTATATGTAGCTGAACGATTCTTTACCCTGAAGGCTTTCTTTTTATAACGTGATGAAACTGATAAGAGGACCAGCAGGGTGGACATGACAAAAGAACTGTTTAACACATTTTCATCCTACCTAGGCCGAGCTGAAAACCACTCCATCCCTAAGCTGCTGCTTCAGGTATGAAAATATAGGAAGGTAGTTCTGTCACTATGATGGAAGCAATTTCAGCCTATGTTCTCTATTGTTGACATAACTGCTTTTGCTCGCAGCAGTTTTTCCAGCTGATGGCACAGTGGCTAGAGGTGATGGGATTTGTAAAAACACATCTGTAAGAAGAGTCAGTTGTGTAATGACACATTTAAAGTGTCTGCCTGTCTTAACTCTTAGGGCGCTTTTACACAACCCCTAAAATCCGAGGCAAAGGGCTCCCAGATGCAGAGCTTAAAATTGTTTTCCCACCAGCTAAAAAAAAAAAAAGCAAGCACGACCATGACCACCTAAGCGCGTTCCAGCACATTTTCCAAGTACCTGGTCGCCGAAGGTGACAAATTTCTGATGCGGATTGCAAAGCAGTGAGTGCTGGGCTGTCCTCACCTGTTTTTGTTTTTGGTTTTGTCTTCCCCCCTGCCCCTTTAAGAGAATGGAATGCTTCCCGGGGCAGCTCCTGACAGCAGAGTGGAGGTGAGCCTGCATTCTTTTCTCCCTTTTTATCTCCCTCCCCTCACGCAGACAGGAGCAAGGAAGTGTGGAGTGGTGGGAACGCAGCAAGAGGAGCAAACCCCCAAGATCTCTAGTCTGAATTTAAGTTGCCAGCGGATCTTAGATGTCGTGTAAAAGCGCCCCTAAATATGCTTCTGCTGAGCATATGCACATGACACGAAGCATTGAATGGAAGTCCTAGAATTCAAAAGTGGTGTCAGACTTGGTTGATTTTTTTTTTATTCAGAGCAGGAAATCTGCCTGACTTTAACTAGCAGAGTTTACCTTAAAAATGGAATTATATGCCCATCTTTTAAAAGTCTGTTCTCTTCATTCAGTACCTTTTGAAGAATCCTTTACATAATTTCTTGGCTTTCCAGGATCTTCTTTCCCATTTTTTGTGAGAGAATTTTTAATGGGTTCATTAAAATAAATTGGTCACTACAGAAAGGGAATCCGAGTGTCCCAGAAATTAGTATTCTGGTGCTAGGCAATAGCAGCTGTTTTGATCTTTGTTCTGGAGTAAGGAAGTAGTACTTTTGCCAAGTAAGCAGTTCTACATAACCACTTATTAGTATTTGGTGACATGAGGTTCAGATATTCTTTGAAGTCCACTTAGCCCACTTGCTTTCTTTTATAGTGGCTCTGTAAGCTTCTTCTACATTCTGAAGCATGCTGGCTCATTAGCTTCTCCTGAATCTAGAGGTTACTTAATCCAAGTTAAATTTGTATAGCATTGCAACAAGATTTTTGGATTGCAAAATCAATAAAGTGCTTCTTCATTCTTGATTATCAATTATAACAAGCTGACACTTATTTATTTATTTATTTACAGAATTTTTATCAAGCAGTCTCTGGGTGGCTTACAATATATTAAAACAACAAAACAACATGTTAAAACCATCAAAATAGCAAACAGTTAAAAGCAATCAATATACACATAATAAATTCCTGCTATTCATATGTTATAAAATCTCAAGAATCCTGGATGTGTTATTTTGCCATGTTGTCAGATTCTTGCCTAGGTTCTTGCCAATGGTGATTTAACCACCCAGAGTAGCCATGTAGCTAGATGGAGTGGTATATAAATTAAATAAATAAATAAATAAATAAATAAATAAATAAATAAATAAATAAATAAATTTACCCACATCCCTAGTCCTCACATCCTGCTCCAGAAGTTTTGAATACTTTCCAAAACTTGATGAGATGTAAAGGAGGAGGTGACTGAGGGAGAGAGAATCAGTGGAAATCTTCAATCTCTTTATGCTCATAGCTGAACTCCAAACAATACACCTCCATGCAATTTTAAAAAAGTGCTGTTTGGTGTGGTGGCTCAGTGGACTAAGGCTCTGGAAACTGTTGGCTGCAATGTCGGCAGCTCAGTGGTTCAAATCCCAGGTGCCATGTAGTGGAGCGAGCTCCCACTGATAACCCCAGCTCCTGCCAACCTAGCAGTTTGAAAGCATGTAAATGCAAACAGATGAATCGGTACAACCATAAAATTTGGGAAGGTAAAACAATGTTTCCTTGCAGCTATGCTGGCCATGTGTCCATTGACTTGCATAACAATGGCTCTTTGGCTTGAATACAGAGACGAGCCCTTAGAGTCGGACATGACTAGCATGCATTTGTGGGGGGAACCTTTACTTTTACCTTTACTATTTGGAGTAGATCTAAAAGATACTGAAATAAATAAGAAATCATAGGAATAGTATGTGCCTGTGACATTTTTTCCTCCCTTCAGGTGACCTAGAAGGGTATCCAGCTAGATCATTCTCCCCCCCTCCCCCCCCAAAAAAAAAACTTCCCTGGGTTTGCCTCTGCAATAGAAAACATGTCAATTAAAAGACTTCTGTCTTTTTAAATATAGTGGTGCCTCTTAAGAAAAATGCCTCGCAAGACAAAAAACTTGTAGGAAGAAAAAATATTCTGTAAATAGGCATGCTTTGAATGACAAAAAAAAAACCCTCTATGGGACGCTTTGCAAGACAAAAAAAAACATTCTGCATGTAACCCGGGGGGGGGCCGGGGAGGCAGTTATTTTTGTCTTTATTCTAGTCTCTGGAATGAATTAATCAATTCCCAATGCATTCCTATGGGAAGCTGCATTTCTTAGGACAAAATTTTTGTAAAACGAAGCAGCCCATTGCCTCCGGAATGGATTAATCCAATTTCAATGCATTCCTATGGGAAACCCCATTTCATAAGTGAACTCAAGGCGGTTAACAAGTATAACACACCACAATTCAAAATAGTTAATTGTCAGTTCCACAGAGTAAACAAATAAAAAATCAACAACAGTAGAACCCAAATTTTAAAAAATAAAGAATTCAAAATATTACTAAGGCAAGATGAAAAAAACAGGTGGACATACAGAGTCATAATCCCTACTGATATAATAATTCAACCCACTTGATCACCCAACATGGCCATATAAAGCCAGGTTTTCAGCAGCTTCTTGAATGTTGGGAGGGACTCTGCAATCCTAATTCCACTCGGGAGACAGTTCCACAATGTGGGTGGGAGGTTTTACATGCCTCCCTGGGAGTGGAGATCTGGAGGGCAAGGGACTGTGATGTTCTAGTGGGCTGGGCTGATGTGGATCTTAGGATGATACGTTCCGTCAGATACTCTGGGTCCCGAGCCATGGAGGATTTTGTAAATCAAAATCAATACCTTGAACCTTATTCGGGAAGCAACAGGTAGCCAGTGAAAGCAAACCAGAATGGGGGTGATGCAGTTGTATCAGCCAGCACCAACGATCAATATGGCCGCAGCATTCTGCACCTGCTGCAATTGCCGAATAAGGATCAAGGGAAGACTCATGTAAAGAGTGTTACAATAGTCTGTCCTTGAGATGACCAGTACTTGCACGACCATTCTCAGGGGGCCCTCATCAAGGTAAGGGAGGATCTGGACAATCGACCCATATAATGATTTAAATTTGTTTTAAGAGGTACCACTGTATTCCTTTTCATGAAAGTGACAACAAGAAAAGTGCTCTCCCACCCACCTTGAATGTTTGCTATCTGCAGTTCATAACACTAGAAAGTGAATTGGAATACTTTAAATTAAAGCTCCCATTGGGTCTTTGTTTAATGGTAAACACTTAAGCCTTCCTGCAAGCTAAGAAAACAGTGTTCTGGGAGTATTTTGGAGCTTACTATAGGCTATACAGAACAGGGTTTGAATCCCATCCTGGCCATAGATACTTGCTGGGACTATGAAGCCAGTAAAGTCAGCACTTGAAAGCCCAAGATTCTTACCTTGAAAGCTCTATTAGGGTACCTGTAATTGTTTTTGACACGACAAAATAGAGCATACACACACATAGTCTGTTTAAAGCTCCCACCATTGATTTAAAAAACCTGATGGATAAACTAAAATTCATTTTTCTAAATATTTCTGATATGACAGAGGTAAAAGTTCTGGTGGTAAGAATCCAGGATAATGCCCAGGCATGCTGGGGTCATTTTTAACCATGAGTAGGCAAATTGAGCCCCTCCAAATGCTGCTGGATTGCAAACGCCACCAGCTCTAGTCAGCTCAGAAAATGGCAATAAATTCTGAGAACTGCAGTCCAACAATATCTGGCCGGTTGTATTCTTCCTACCCTGACATCAACATAAGTAAGTAGGCCTTGCTGTTCCACTTTACCAACAACCCAAATTGTACCCCTTGCCTAACCCAAGTGCAGGTAACTCATTTCAGATTACCTATTTTCTTCCATGAAGAAATGTCAAGTTGCTTTTTTAAATTGATTGATTGATTGATTGATTGATTTGCACAATCACATTCTTGAATGAGCTTGCAGCTCCAATTTTATATTATACCTATGCTTGGAAGATTTTCTGTCAAATTTCTTGACTATTATGGATGGACACTGTCATGTATCTTTTCTTCTTAGATGTTCCAGAAGTTACAGAAAGCTGAAGAAAAGGCAAAGACATTTGCATTAAATATTTCTGCATTGTAATCATTCTATTCTATAATCAATCCGGATATAAAAGATCAATTTTCAAAATCATGACTCAGACCCATTCACTATTGCATGTGAGAAGGTTTTAGTGAACTCATTGGGACTTCATGTCATATATTCATTTATTTATACAGTTTATATGCTGCCCACTACCCAAAAGTCACTGGGTGGCTTACAATTAAAATGAGCAGTTAAAACAATTAAAATGTTAAAAAAGCAATGGACAATTAAAACCATAAAAACATTTAAACACAAAACACTATAATTGCCACCAGGACCCACAATCTATGTTATGCTGAGCCTGAATTAACAGATAACATTACTGAGGTGGAGAGTGACTATATATGCATATAGTTATGCTGAGCCTGAATTAACAGATACCACTATTGAGGTAGAGCATCAATGTATATAGTAATGTTGATGTGATATCACAGCTATGGAGAATGAGAAAAATCTGAAAGGTGAATTGTTAAGAAAAGTGAAAAAAAAACACTTGCTACTTAACTGACAGGAAAGTACTATAAATCAGTGTAATTCTTGTTGATTGCTCTAGGATGGCATTTTTGAGAAAGGCATGCCACAAGGAGATTGGAAATAAAATATTTATTTTCATTTTTGGATATTTTTACCATACCTTTCTCCTTGGAAAAGAACCCAAGTTGGCTTACAATAATTAGGGACAATATACGGCCCAGAAAATGTAAGACATGTTCAAGTTAAGAACAGGGAATTAGAAGAGGCATCTTAAAACATTAAAAAGTAACATTAAAGCTACAAAGAGCATGCAAAAAGAAAAAAAATCCATTATGAGGGGTGGAAACTAACATGGAAAACACTGGTGTTCTTATGAGATCAATCAATGCAATCATGTATGGTAATCCATATAAAAGTCACATAGTAGGTAGTCCCTCATTCATGGAAAGCTTGCCTTGAAGAGGAAGGTATTTGCCTGCTTCTGGAAAGACAGCAGAGATGTGGCAGCCCTGGCCCCCAGTGGGTAGATTTAGAAACACAACCCAATGGCTACAGAGAAAAAACTGGATAGATTTAATCTTTCACTTAGTGGGGAATCAGTCAAATAACTCTGAGTAGGCCATTGTGGTTAAAACAGGACTTGGGTTTTCCAACATCTTTCAGTTACCCTATGTGTAGGTTTCCAGTGTTGACACATTGGGATGAGTCACAAGATAGGAATTCTAAGTGAGGCATTAGCCATACTCCTGTCTTGTGAGGTTTCCATGATGCATAATTTATAATATATAACTTATTATATTATAATATTTATTATAATACATAATACATAAAATAAAATACATATATTATAAATTGTCTGCTTTCTGTAAAAATCTAAAACATTTTTGTGTTGAAGTAACAGGCCCTTCAATCAATGATTCTTCAACAATGTATCCCCTCTATTTTTCTCTATTCAGCTACTATTCAGCTACTATGACGGAGCTAGTATCTCAACTTTACATGAGTGTTTAACTGCAGTAATGAACTGGATGAGGATGAACAAAATGAAACTAAAACCAGACCAGACAGAGGTGCTTCTGGTCAGTTGAAAGGGAGAACAAGGGATAGGGGTGCAACTTGTACTGGATGGAGTCACTGTCCAATTGAAAAAAAAAAAGAGATGTGAAGCTTGGAGGTGCTCTGGGACTCATCCTTGAGCCTGGATGCCCAGGTCACAGCTGTGGCTAATAGCGCATTTGTACAATTAAGGCTAGTATGCAATTTACGCCCATTTCTTGAGAGACCTGCTCTGGCCATGGTGACCCATGTCCTAGTGATGTCCTGACTGGACTTCTGTAATGTGCTCATTGTGGGACTTCTGATGAAAAGTCTCAGGAAACTTCAAAGTGGTCAAAAGGCAACAGCCAGATTGCTGACTGTGGTGGGTTACTGAGACCACATTACACCCCTACTAAAGCAGCTCCACTGGCTACCAATCAGCTATCAGGCACAATTCAAAATACTGACCTTAACCTACAAAGCAAAAGCTTATATACAACCACATATCACATCAAGTAGTCTCTGGGTGGTTTACAGTTTAATTTCAGTATGCAGGCTATACATTTCCCCACCCAGCAAGCTGGGTACTCATTTTACTGACTTCAGAAGGATTGAAGGCTGAGCCTGCTACCTGGGATTGAACCCCAGGTCGTGAGCACAGTTTTACCTGCAGTACAGGCATTTAACCACTGTGCCGTGAGGCTGCCCGACATCGATCTTAGCTACCTCAAATATTGCATCTCACTTAGAGATGGGCATGACCAGAAAAAATTATGTTTCAAGTTGTTGTTTTTCGGGACGGATCCGTTTCGGGTCGTTTCCGTTTTTCACGAAATTTTTCAAAAATTTGTTGTTTCGTTTTTTGTTTTTTCATTTGTCGTTTCTACCCGCTTTTTGCGCGATTTTAAAGCATTTCCAGGTGCTGCCAGAGCTTTTTATGCCCTCTGTGGCTGCCAGACCTGCCCAGTCTGCAACCTGGGCATGCTATTGGTTGAAGTTTTCCAAGAATTTACATGATTCCATCACATGGCTTGCCTCCATGTTGTGGCTAGAGTGGCGACATCCATTTTGTCATCCTTAAAGTGAAAAGAAAAATACATCGCGATGGGAAAATAAAAAACCAAACGTTTTAAGGACCCCAACCCCCTGGTAGGTAATAATTTCAAATAATTCTTGCATTATCGCTGCATTTTAATGGATGTCCAGGGCGTTTTAATACCCAAGAGATCAATATTAGGCATCTGGGAGCCATTTTGGGTCAATGTCCCCAACTCCCCTTAAAGGGAAAAAAAAAATACAGCGATCTGAGAAAAGATATAAATGCACGTTCCCCACCCCCCCCGGTAGGTATTATCAGACAGTATAAATAATTATCGCTGCATTTTTATGGATGTCCAGGGCGTTTTTTAACATTTAAAACAGCTCGTTTCATTGCGCGCCACCAGTAACGAAAACAAAACTAACGACAACAATTTTCATGGGTCGTTTCGTTTCGTTCAATTTCCAGCACAATTTTCGTTTGTCATTTCATTAGGTAACGGAAACGACAAACGGAAACAGAAACGAACATTTCGCCGAGTCGTGCCCATGTCTAATCTCACTGTATGAACTGACTCGGGTGTTAAGAGCATCAGGAGAGGCCTTTTTCTCTACCCCACTACCTTCACAGGTACGTCTCATGGGAACACATGAATGGGCCTTCTCGGCTGCTATTCCCAGACTCTGGAACTCCCTCCCACTAGAGGTGAGGTCTGCCCCATATCTGCTGCCTTTCTGGAAACAGGCAAAGACTTTTCTTTTCAGGCAAGCTTTCCCTGTATGATGGGCTGTCTATTATGTGTCTTTTACATGAATCTACCATACATGATCACATAGACTTTGTGTTTATATCCACTTATAACCTTGTGTAATTGCATTGACACTATGTTTTCAATATTAGTTTCCATCACTCATAACTTTTACATGAAATTTTTACTCTCTAACTGCTCAAGTTCTGTTTTAGCTTTAATGTAATGTTGTCC
>JAHTLZ010000021.1:8581134-8592360 GCA_023846285.1 Phrynocephalus versicolor
AATTTAGAGGTCTCCTCTCCCTGCAATTTATTTATTTATTATTTACTTATTGGATTTCTATAGCACCACCATTTGGCAACACAGCAACTCTGGGCAGTTTACAAAATGCATTTAAAAAACCAACATACCAATATAAAACAACAAATAAGAAAAAAATACACATGACCAAATCTATATTAAAATAGTAAACACATATTCAAAAAATCTGCAAAGATGGCATAAAAATGAAAGACTGGGTAATGAAAAGAATAATTATTGATCATGGAATGCATATCTATAAAGCCATGTCATCAGATGTTTTTAAAGACAGATGTTTTTAAAGATAGAACCAGAAAAATTTCAGGGGGGAGTTGGTTCCACAAACGAGGCCCTGCTACCGAAAAGGCCTAGTTCCTTGTTGACGATTTACAGGCTTCTTTTGGCGTAGGGACCCTCAAGTTACCTACCTGAGATGAGTGGGTGATGCAGGCAGAATTCTATGGACAGAGACAGTCTGACAGATAACAAGGTCCCAAACGCTTAAGGGCTTTGTATGTCAATGCAATCTATCTTACTGTTTATCCTGGTCAAGAGCAGGGTCAGGAAATGCTGTAAAAGGCTTGGGGCATGGCTAAACCTGTCAACCTCCCCAATGCACTGCTCTGGTTTGCCCCTTTGCACAATTGAATCACAAAGCAGCTAACATTGTTCCATCTGTCAGATCTGCCTTCACATGGATTCCTGCATTGAGCAAGGGGTTGGCATCAATGGTTTTCTAGTAGAGATGGGCACGACTTAGTGGTATTTTCGTTTTCGTTTTCATTTTTTTGTTTTTGTTACGTAACGAAACAAAAACGAAAAACGGTTCAAAAATGGACCGAAAACGGAAACGAAACGACTAATTTTGAGCCAATTTTCGTTTTTCGTTACTGGAAAAACACATAATGGAGCTAAATGGGGAGAAACGAAAATGTTTCGTTTTCGTTTTCATTTTTTCGTTTTCGTTACATAACGAAACGAAAACGAAAAATTTTGAAATTAGCTCACGAAAACGGAAACGAAACGAAACAGACCCTAGCCGAAAACGAAAACGAAAATGAAAATTTTTTTCTGAGTCGTGCCCATCTCTATTTTCTAGTCCTCTTCCATCTCCACTTCTCTGTGATTCCAATTATTTTACACATTTCCCACAATAGCCATTCCCAAAGACTGGGAACAAGCAGAGACTTCAATTTCTTCACCAGAAAACCAAATGGACAGAAACCTTGCCTGAATACCCTATTTCTATCAGGGCACATCAATGATGATGCCCTGTTGCAAGCTGTGCACCTGCAGCATTGAAATCTAAAGCAAAGGAGAATTACACTCATAAGCATCTTATTCATGGCACACTGGCACTTTATTTCAGATAACATATATGCTTACCATTTTATCCAGGGAATGGGATACAGTAAGCATATATTTTGTCTGAAATAAAGTGCCAGTGTGCCATGAAATAAGATGCCTGTGATCACTATTTCGTTGTCTGTGGTCAATATTTTGGAGTAAATATTTATGCACACGAAAATAGTGATCACAGCCAATATATTGAGTCAGTATTGGTACCAAAACTGCTGAGGAGTTTCTTCAAGCTCTTTCCTGTAATGCCCCCAAATTTGGAAAGGTTTGGGAGTCAGAGAGCTGAGTTAATAAACACCAAAGGGGTTCCCGGTAGTAAATTGAAAGAGTGTGTACGACATACACTACCAGTATAGGGGTTAAAGCTTAACCTCTACATTGGTAGTGCGCACCTTGCAGACTCTTGTAATTAGCTATGGGGACTCCCTTTGGAGCATAATAATTCAGCCCCCTGAGCCCCAAACCTCTCCAAATTTATGTACTCAAAAATATGGATTACAGTCATGTTTTGGCATGAAAATGGCAGGGTTAGCTTCCTCAAGTGATTCTAGGTAAGCCCCCCAAATTAGGAGAGGTTTGGGGTCCAGAGGGCTGAATTATTAAGCTCCAAAGGAAAAAAATATATCTAATTGATTGAATCAGAATTCAGAAGCCAAGCTGTGCCACCTCCACAGGGAGGGGCTATTGCAGTTTCCTGATACAATTAGAAAGATTTTTTTTTCCTATGGGAACCCCATTTGGAGCTTAATAACTCAGTCCCCTGACACCCAAACCTTTTCAAATTTGGGGAGCTTACAGGGAAGAGCTTGAGGCCCCCTGCCATTGATTCCTCTAAGACAAATTATTTTGTTTCTAGAGGAAGAAATGGCATTTCATTTCATTTCATGATGAAATGCATCCTACCATTTCGTTACATAACAAAGTAATATGTTACCTAATGAAATGACGGAACAGCATTTCATTTTTTTGTTTCTTGCCTATCTTTATTCATGATTCATAAATTCAACAAATCACAAAAATGAATGTATGCTTTCTCTGATGAATAAACAAATCAATTCGTAAATTAATTTTTACTTTATAACCCCATAAAATTAACATGAAATTTGCACAGAAGCTTGATGAAGTTTGGATTCTAGATGTCTTAGTTATAAATCCCCAAACAGCACCTCCCAGAAATGTGCCCCTCCCCCAGCATCTAGAGATACCAAATTTGCAAGGAATGCCATCCACAATTCTATAATTTCTCCAAGTTTGGTGAAGACTGGTTTCAGACATCTGATAAAAGTGTCCTTTAGCAAACTTGGAAGGAATGTAGAGGAGAGTCACTTAAACCTTCTGTGCAAGTATGGTTTATCTGGGTACCTGTGGAGACTTTTTTTTGGGGGGGGGGGAGGTCTTTAGACATGCATAACTCACATATTTCCAGTCTTCCAGAAATATGGAGGGATAGTAGAGAAGAGTCAGGGAAAGCTTTCCCAGACATTTGGTGTCTCTGGGTGCCTTGGGGTCCATTTTACAGCTCAACAAATTAACAAATAACTAAAAATATCATCAAATATGCAAATTATGCATTCACTGGGGTATCATTTCTTATGAATACAAGTAAATGAATTAGCACTTTTAAAATGCATTTTGCAATTCTTTTTTTAGTTCATGATTATTTCTAATTTATACCCCTTGATTTTTTTAATGGTGGAGGGGATTTTGAGTTTTGAATGTATTTTCTTTTATGTGTTAGCAGTATATGTATTGTTGTATAAAAATAAATAAATAATATAAATAAATTATTTTAATATCCCTATTTTAGTAATATTTAAGTATTTCTTGTATCTGAGTGTTTTGGCTGTTTGGCCATGTTCTGGAAGTTTTTCTTCCTAACATTTTGCCTGTGTCTGTGGTCGGCATCTTCAGAGGACAAGAAGCTCAGGGAACTAGGAGTTCTTTCTGCGCTCTGGTTCCAAGCAATGTGTCAGCTCTTTATTTCAGGCTGGGTGGGCAATGAAATCCTCTGGTACAAAAGTGTAACAGATTAGACCTTTAACAATCTAACACTTTTACTCACGCATGGATAGAATTAGTTCAGTATAAAAAGGTGTGATTCTCTCCTTTTCTCTATATGTGCACTCATTATCTGAAATGACTATTGGAGGAGGGCAGGGAAGACCCCTTTGTTTCCATCTACTCCTTGATTCCAAGTCAGACTTTTCTTTCTATGTTTTTTTCTTTCTAAACTATTTTCTACATCACTTTATCTATATATTTTGTGATATTTTAATGCTACATTGTTTGGAACAGGAATAGTCAATCTGGTGGATACAAAGAGCAGTATTTAAAAATTCCCTGGGTTCAAACATGTTCAATTAGTGATGCAAGACAAAAAGCCAACCTCTTTTTTCCCCCTGAGATGAAGAGGTCCTAAAGACTCCATGGGATGTGTTAGTATAACCATACTCTGAATTCATATAATAGAAATATATTGCTGATATGGTTGACACTCAGGAGCCTGTCTTGCATACTATCTTGGTTCATCCAAAGGTTCCACACCTTTACCCATGTTGCCTTCCCTAAGAGCTGTCTTAATCTATGTCTTCTCAAGAAAGTATCTAATTTATAGCAAAACAATTCTTTTGCTGAATCTTTGCCTTCTCCCTAAAAACAAGGACTTCAGACCACAGAGATACTCTCTCAAAACATATACATCTTCATGTGTGTTTTCTGTTCTTTCACTTCTGCCTCAGAAAAATACTGTGACTGAATTCCCTCATCCTATCACCCCTTGCGTAGTACATAATTCATGACATGCATGAAAGAGAAATGAAAATGAAAATGAAAATGAAAGAGAGGGATAGTGTTTAAGTCTTTGAAAAGCAGATTTACATAGCAATTTTATTTGCAGTTACACCATCTTTACTAATATAGTCCACTTAATTTGTATTTGAGGAAAGGCTCATTGTGTTTAATGGACTGAGATTTAATTAAGCAGAGGTGTGTCTTTTTCCTCTTTAGGAAATCATAGCATGGAGCTCTTTAGTGGTGTTTACTTCAGGTGGATGTTAAGGAGTTTTTTTTTTTTCAAATTATGCTTATGGCCATGACCCAAAACATTTCAGAATGGCTGCTTTGACAACAGAGTCAATTTTAGGATGAAGTCAGGGAGTTTTACAAATCAGATACATTGAAGAGATTAAGCAGATGGGGAGTAAATGATATCAACTTTTAACTCAAACAAATTGGACCTAGCTGGAATTTTAAAGCATTACTCTTACTTTTCAAATGAATTTGGATCTGGAGGAAAACATTGAATAGGACGAGCTAGAAATTTCTCTAAACCGAATTGGGATCCTTTCTAGAGCCTCAAACTGGCCTTCTAATTGATTTGGGGAAACGATATATAACCCTTATTTATTTATTATTTATTTATTTATTTATTTATTTATTTATTTATTTATTTAATATTTAATATACCACCTTTAAAGCATTTATTCCATGTAAAATTGAGCTTACCTTCAGGATTGTATGTAAAGGAGAGCAGCTTCAGAGGCTAAGAAAATTCAATCAGAATTTTGATTTAATTTGATCCCACTTATCATCATCATCATTATCATCATCTATCTTCATCACTGATCTTTTTTCTTAAATATTCATATCAAAGATACATGACACAAAAAGCCTGCTATGCTTTGTGGTCTTCATATATGCCAAACACAGTTACAAATTCAAGTCACCACGTATAAGAAGATTCTCTGTGAATCTAGATGTAAAATTAGCCATTAACATATACATAAAATAAATAAAGGTAAGTTTGGGACTGTCTGCTCTTCCCTGTTACTTGCCTTGATGGCTAGGTGCAGAGATAGCCAACCCAGATATTTAATAATATAAGACATTTGTGCTAATTGTCACAAATATGTAAACATTAGGGATCATTAGGGATGGAAACAAAACCGAAAAATGGAGATTTATTTCACATTATTTTGTTCCCCCATGGTTCACTTCATTGCATTAGAAATACCTGTATATACTTTTTAAACAATCCATATGAAATGACCAGTAATGGACCAATTTGTTACTCTATAAATGGGTCCCCTTGGTCCTAGAGGCACTAAATTTGGTGTGAACCTTCCTTGGACTCTCCCCTTTAAGCCCTCAAAATTTGGAGAGATTTGGGGTTCAGGCGTCTGAGTTATTCTACTTCAAAGTGGGTGCCCCCACAAAAACATTTAGAATTGCAATCTAATGTGCTGAAAAATAGTGGTCCCAGGCAGCTAGCAGTGTGGAAATTATAGTGGAGCTTCCTCAAGATCTCTCCTTAAAGCATCCCCAATTTGGACAGGTTTAGGGTACAGGGAATAGATTTATTGAGCTTCAAATAGGCTGTGGGGGAAATTTAATTGAAGAAATGTGGATCAGCACCCTGAGAAGAAGCTGTCAATTAACCCCTAAATTTGTAAAGCACACCAGACTCACTCCTTCCATTAAGCATAAGCACTCCCACTTCCTTTGGAACTTAATATCTCTGCCCCCAGAAACCCCAACCTTTCCAAATTTAAAGGGATCTCCTTAAATCACTTGGGGAAGAGAAACCTGCCATTTGCATGCCTGAGATCAGTAATGTTCAATTGAATATTTTAGTGCTCAATGGAACCCCAAATCTCTCCAAATTTGGAGGGCTTAAAGTCCAAGGAAGGTTCACACCAAATATGGGGCCACTAGGATCCAGGGGATCCATTTTACAGATAAATGAATTGGTTCATTACTAACGAAACACTGCTTCCCCAGTTTGTTTAGTTTCATTTTGTTTTTTTACATAACAAACCAATGAATTTTGTTTTTAATTTGGTGTCCATCCCAAGTACACATTCATACTACAGATTATTACATATGTGTGTTTATGTTGCATGTCACATACTTGGATCTTCGATGAAAACAAAAAGCATTATTTTCAGCCAGATGTTGTTTCCTATCCTCAAAAATAGGTTTGGTGAAGTGTAGTGTCATTGAATTTCAGTGACAAAATAGCTTAAAGGGATTACTTCTGCAAGGAGGGAATATGGGCCTATTGTCAAGATTGTCATGGAGGAAACCTTATTTAGAAAATGGATTTATGGTATCTGTTTCTACTTCATGTTGAGAAAATGGCCTTGTTGTGGGTTATTTTTCTTCAGGCCAATAATAAACTCATTTCCTATCAGCCAAATAATAATTTAGTAGTTCTGTGTATGAGCTAAAAAATATGTGCTCTGATTTCCCCTCAGTAAAATTGTTCATTGCTCTCTACAGACACACTTAGCAGGCCATCTGCAGTATATAGAACTCTTTCAAACAGTAAACTGGCCTAGAATTGACAACTCTTGGGATTTCACAGGGGTCAGCTTTTTGCTTTGTTAAGACTGACATTTAAAGGAAGACGTCAGTCATGTATTGAGCAAGATGCTTTATTCATCTCCAGAGTTTTGTCAAAAAACCTTTCCAATGTTTATTAATATTAATCCATAGCCATTGAAAAACCCAGTTCCTTATACTGATTTTCTCTCCTGATTCCCATCAGCTTTGATCAAGAGAGCCAATGGTTAGGAATTTTGGGTTGCAGGACAGCAATAACCAACTGTATCTTTCATTGCCTTCTAAATCTAAGGAAGATGTTTTGGCTCCAGATCAGTGTGTAGTGCCAGTAATGGACTGGACGAGGGTGAATACACTGAAATTCAACTCATACAAGACAAAGGCCGCGGTCCTACCAGCATTTTGTGCATAGTCTCCCGGCGGCAAAGTAAATTCTGGTCCCAGCTGACCACACCCCTGGAACAGCAGTTTCAGTGAAGTTTCCTAAACCACCACCAGGGGCTGGATTTAGAAACTTCACTCTAAAATGCTTCCTTATTTATTTCTGCAACCATGACAGGACCCTGAAAATATGCAATAAAATCAGTTGTTTCCCTTTATCACCACGGAGGCTTGGAAACTAGAGTCCGAAAGAAGGACAAAATGTGAAGTAGACAGGTAGAGACCAAACCAGAGTACGAAAATACGACACAGAAGAAAGGACACTAACTGCACATTAAAAACCATGTGACCGCCCAAAAACAATATATGCAGGGAATTTTATATGAAGAAAACTCTGGTAAGACCACGGCCAAAGATGCTCCTGGTCAATTGAAAGGCAGATCTTTTTAATGATATAAAAAGCCTTGGGTTCTTAAAAAGGCAGGATATTTTAAACAAATAAATAATTATTTTTGTCGGTTATTCATTCAGTGATTCTGCCTGGTTGAGTCACATGTCTTCCTGCAGTCACATGATAGAAATTTTGCAGTTTTGCTGGGGGAAAGTATCTTCTTTTGCTCTGATCGACTCTTTTCATGTTGCTTCATTCACTATGTGTGTTCTTTCCTCATCATTCTCTTTTATTGCTTTGTCTTGCTGTTCAACTCTGGTGCCTCTCTTGGTTGCTGCCACTTCTCAAGAGTTTTGTCTACAGTAGACCCTCATATAACAAACAGTTTGTATAACATAAAACCTGTACAACATAAAAATTTCTAGAGATAGGAGAAATTTGCTTAACAGAATGGTCTATGAGGCAAATCCATACAACATAAAAATGGTAGAGATCAGGGATTTCTCTGTTTTCAATGCATTCCTATGGAAAATTTGTATAAAGGAAAATTGGCTTAACAGAATTTCATTTGGAATGAATTAATTCCTTTATACAAGGTACCACTGTATATGGTTTTCATTTTCTCTTATAGACTTAACCATAGTTGCTCAATGTTCCAGTTCTTTCACTATTTCTTCCTCCAGTACTAGTAGTTTGCACTTGCTATGGGTGTGCACCAAAGCTCTATAGAATAATGCCTTGGTTTACTATCTCTGCTGCCCAGAGATCTTTTGGTAGTGGGGCGGCTAAAAAATATCTCTCCTCCCTCTGCTTTTTAGGCTTTCCTGTAACAGAACATTCCAGAGAGTCATCCACAATACAGCAGGAGGGGGGAGACAGAAGAATAATTGCCTAACATGTGACAATGTGATCTGCTCCAGTGCTTGTATTGCAAGACATTATTCAATGATCAAGGCAAAATTGATCAGAAATATTTGCTTGTGTTGCAAAATGCTGTGAAAGCAAGGTGCAGTGGTACCTTGACTTATGAATGTCTCGAATGATGAAGAATTCAACTTACAAATAGAAATCCATGTGTATAGCAAATAATTGAGTTACAAAAAAGCTTGAGTTTTTTTTTCAGTTGCTAAAGGGAAAAGGAAAGGAAAGATTCCTTTTCAAAATGGCTCCTGCTTGTTTTCAATAGCAATACTACCATCTTGTGGCCACCCAACTCCAGTGCTGCAATTAGGAAGAAGGAGCCATTTTGAACATGAAAGCTGAAATCCGGGACGACTCCATTTTTTTAAAAAATGACTTTTTCAAACTGCTTATTTTGGATATATTGGGCACCGTTTGGGGGACTTTTTGGAACATTTGGGTGGATTTCTCAAGCAGTTGAAAGGTAGGGAGCTGAGCTTCTGCTGTTTGCACGTCTGTTAATGTGTTTTTTCATGGGGAATGTAATTTTGCACTTTGAACAGATTAATCCATTTCCAGTTCATTTCTATGGGAAACTCTGCTTTGACTTAAGAAAATTTCAACTTAAGAAAATGCATTTGGAACAGATTAATCTCATAACTAGATGTACCACTGTAAACCAAGGTGTTATGGTAGCTCTTTATGTTTGATGCTTCTGATTGCTGTCTCTCTGCATCTGTCTCAGTTTTATTCCTCTGCTGTGCTCTGTTAGGAGTCAGCAAACAGTTTAGAAAGCAGTTCGTCTTCTCTGGCTTGTAAGCTTTTGTCACTTCATAGTTCCTTTCAATATATTTTACCCCATTGTGCAAATGACTCATCAAGCTAGATTGTTTATGTCTTGGATTCCTTCCCAAATGAAAATTGGTAATCATTTCCTCCATAATAGGGAAAAGGGCAATGTAACAAATAAATGGAAATGTCTGTTATTATCAGTGCCTTCTTCCATTTCACTCATATAGAATGCATTGGCCAATTGTCCCATTTGACACAAAAGAAAATCATCATAGTGTCTTGGCTTTCCCATGACCTCAATTAATTCAAATGCCCATTTTCTCAATTTCAGTATAAATTCTCCAATATCATGTTGTAAGATTTGTAACACAGTTCCACTGCTTTTTTCATTCACCTTAGAAGAAAAAAACAGATGAAGAATTAAATACAGCATAACAGGATATGATTAACAGCAAAAATCCATGTCTTTAAAATCCAAATTGACCATCAGCAGAATCGTTAGAAAGAATGTGGTGCTGGGGTCACTGTGATGTAGGCTGAAAAGAAATCTTTAATCTTGATAATGAAATCCACAAATGTAGCACTGGCCATGGCTGGTCAAAGTGTAGTACACCCTAAATACCTGCCTGCCTCGATGGGTTCCTCTTTTCCCTGGGGTTTTGGAGCCACTCTGATTACAAAGTGGTTGAAATGCACTTTACAACAACCTACCTCAAAGACTGATTAGCAGGGGCGTAACTCTCCTTACGGCCTTAAAGAAATAGCTCTGTTCTCCTGCATCCACTCTGTATCCTGGGTTGCCGAAACTCGGTCTCCTGGGGTGGAAACTCACTCCTGCCTCTAACAGGCAGAAAATCCCTAGGACAAGGAGGGGAGAATCCCTCCCTGCACTCCAGCCTCCCTGCATGCATCCACTCTGTCTCCACTCCGGGCTGACAAAACTCTAGCCTGGTCTCCAGGCAGTTCCCTACCCTGTCCTCTGAATGAGGAGGGTAAGAAAGTCACTCTGGCCTCTCAAAGGCTGAAACAATCCCTCCCTTCTTGCACTTTGGCTTTGTGCCTTCCCTAGCCTGGGTGGGTACCCTGCCAGCCTGCCTTCTTACCTGCAAGCCAGACTTCCTGCTTCCCTGCCTGCCTGCACTTATGCCTGCCTGCCTGCCCGCCTGCCTGCATTCCCACTCAATTGAAGGGTTAGATTATGCCCAAATTTTCTAGGCCTTGCCTGGCTCCAAACCATGGAGGACCACTTAATGTTTATTTTGAAGGGTCTTTGTAGGCCCAATGTTTCTAGGCCATGCATGGTTTTTACACATTAATCCAAAGATGAACAAATCACAAGGAAATCATTGGATAGAACCAACCTGCCACTTTGGGAACAGGAGTGAAAGCAATGCCCAAAAAACCATGTACTTCACAGACTTTTCTAATTCTGAAGGAATCAAGGAAAAGATGGCCACCAGAATGAATGGCAAAGGGAGGCCAACTTTAACAGGCACACCAACTACCTGGAACTAACCAGGGATTCACAGAAATCTTTCTTTTGTTTCAAGGTTGCGTCTGGCTGGCACTATAAACGCAACCAACATTATTATAATCGGCGCTCACAGGGAAGGCAACTCAGTCTCCTGAGTGGGCAAAACTCTGGCCTCCAAACTAGGCGGCTGAAACAATCCCTCCTTCAATTTCCCTGGCACTCTGGCTTCGTGGCTTTCCTGTGTGGACTGTGTCTCCACTGGGTTGGTGGAACTCAGTCTCCTGTGTGGGCAAAACTCTGGCCCCCAAACTAGGTGGCTGAAACAATCCCTCCCTCAATTTTCCTGGCACTCTGGTTTCGTGGCTTTCCTGTGTGGACTGTGTCTCCACTGAGTTGGAGAAACACGGTCTCCTGGGTAGGCAAAACTCTGGCCTCCAAAGGCGGCTGTAACAACTCCTTTCCCTAAAAAAAATATTTCCTGGCACTCTGGCTTCCCTGCGTGGTCTCTGTCTCCTCTGGGTTGGCGGAACTCTGTCTCCTGGGTAGGCTACACTCTGGCCTCCAAAGG
>JAHTLZ010000021.1:8614733-8665144 GCA_023846285.1 Phrynocephalus versicolor
TGAACAATACTGTTTTCAAGTCCTAGAAGAAGCCAAAGTGGGTTATGCCAATGTTTATGGACGGGAAATTATGCATTTTACATGACAGAATAGAAATGGTCCATTGAAGTGTCCTCCTTGCCAAAAACCCTGCTTTCGGTTGCAGAAGGTCCTGGACCACCCAAAACAGCTCTGCTGGACGGCAGTCTGAGGAAGCAATATAGTTTGTAAAATACTGCCTTTTCACCAACTGTATCACCAACTGTATCACCAATAGGTCTGATAATGGGCTTTAAGCTGTGTTTGATCGGACTCACAGTGATATTTTCTCCATTTGCACACCAGCCATCTCCCCTACTGCTTCATCGCCCACAGCTCAGATGTATACCAAGGAGCTGTCCGGGCTCTGCGTAGGAGGAGAGGGTACTTTGGTGCAATTGTGTCAACTGCCCAGGACATTTCCCTATTCCATAGGATGACTGAGCTTCAACAGGAGCATCAACCATATCAGACAGATAATCCCGCAGAGCTTTCATGAAACAATTTGGATCCATTAGTCTCCGAGGGTGGATCATCTTAATAGATCGCCCATCCCCTAGAAGATGATTAATAGATCCCCCATCCCCTAGAAGATGCTAATAGCCTAAACGTGACCAGAAAGTGGTCTGACCATGACAATGGAGTCAGAACCAACCCCTCCACATCCAAATCACCATCCTCCAACTGCATTGAGAAGACCAGGTTTAGAGTATGGCCCTTCTCATGTGTCAGGCATTGACATATTGAGGCAGCCCCATGGTTGTCATGGTGGCCATGAAGTCCTGAGTCGCCCCGTTCAAGGCTGTTTTAGAATGGATGTTGAGGTCCCCCAATACCAACAGTTTGGGGATCCTCAACACCAGGTCCGAGATCACCTCCATCAGCTCAGGCAGGGAGACTGTTTTATGCAGCAGGGTGGGCAGTACACCAACACAATCCCCAATCTGTCTCATGATCCCAAAACACAATACAGGCCCACCAGACCTCCTCCCAAAGATACAGGAAGTCTGGTCAAGGAGATAGAACTCCTATAGACTGCAATATAACAACTCCACCTCCCCAACCCTCCAAGTGACACTGGTGCTGGACCAAGTACCCATGCAGGCATAGCTGGGAGAGGGGAACACACCCCTCCTCTCCCATCCAGGTCTCGGTAATACAGGCCAAGTTGGCACCCTCATTCAAGAATTACATCATAGATGAGGGTGGTCTTATTTTGTACCGGCCTGGCATTCAACAACAGCACTGTGTGGCTCGTGGGCTTCCTAATATGGTCACTTGATTCCTTCCAGCTAGGGGTGCAAACAAAAAAGGGGATAGATGTAAGGTATCTAACCTCTCTTCTCCTATGCGCACATGTTCCATTCCTACCACCATACCTTCCCATACCCAGCAAAATTTCAATGGCTTTCCCCTCCATTGCCCTCCCCCCTTCCTGTTCCCTCCGTTCCACTGTGGGTCTTATCTCCTATACCTGATGGCAACAAATATCCAACAATTCACCCCCACCATCCCACCTCCCCCTTCCCATCATATCCATGCAACATGCAACATTTATGTGCCAAGGGGTGCCAAGATAGCAAAACTTGGCCTTGGGTGGGTATCCCTCCTCTTCGGCCCCTCCCTTCTGATGGTAGGATGGCCCAGCCCCTCCAAGTATCTCTCTCACTGACAACATAGTAGCAGGGAAGGTAGCAAGTAAAGAGTGAGGGCAGCTCCTCCAGGCCCACACTGGCAGCAGCAGCAGTAGTGGTGTTTGCTGGGTGTTGTGGTTGTGGAGGAAGCTGAAAGTCAGAGAATCTTCTTTATATTTAAAATATGCAAAACATTCAACAGCAGATAATGTCATCTGCCTTACATAACATTACTAAACTCTGCCTCCACTAAACAAAAACCATGTTTTCAAATGAAATTAAAAACATTGAAAAGCCACAGTAATAAAATACCACATGAAGTGAAATTAGGGGAGTATCATGGCTGCGCTTGGTGGTGGTGTGTGCTGGCTCAGTGGGCTAGAGTGCCGAAATGTCGGCTGCAAAGTCGGCAGCTTGGCAGTTCAAATCCCAGGTGCCACACAGCAGAGTGAGCTCCCGCTGTTAACCCCAGCTCCTGCCATCCTAGCAGTTCAAAAGCATGTAAGTGCAAGTAGATAAATAGATACCGCCATAAAAACGGGAAGGTAAACAGAGTTCCATGTGTAGAAATGTGTTCAGCTATGCCAACCTCATGGCCTTGGACTTGAACAACACTGGGTCTTTGGCTTGGAAATGGAGATAAGCACCACCCCTAAAGTCAAACACAACTAGCATGCACACACACGGGGAATCTTTACCTTTACTTTACAAGGCTGAACAGAAAAAGTCCTAGTTGAATAATGATACTTAAAGGAAAACAAATGCTGTCAGGAAGATGCCTAATATGTAAACCTCAGGGGGAGGACTATCTCAGATAATATATATTACTCAGCTAACCATGTATAGTAGAGATGGGCACGAAATGAACAATTTTCCGTTTCTGTTTTTGTTTTTTGTTTCGTTATGTAACGAAATGACAAACGAATTTGGTCTCCAAAATGAAACAAAACAAACAGAAACACCGGAATTTTTGTTGTGCGTTTCATTTTCGTTATGGCAATACAGTGAATTGCTTTCAAAAATCACAAAAATCACAAAAAATTGAAATAAATAGCAATGAAACAGTAACAAAACGAACAAAAACAAAAATGATTTTTGCAAAAAATCGCAAAAAAGGAAACGAACCGAAACGGACCCCCTAAATGACAAACAACGAACGAAACGCCATTTTTTTTATTCATGCCCATCTCTAATGTATAGTATTTCAAGAGAACTGGGAGAAGTATCACAGAAGAGAAGCTATGGCACTCAGATAGTAACACTATCACTCAGATGCCCATGTCTACCATTGAAAGGGTACTTGAATTGCAGACTAGTACCCAATGTGATAGTTTTATGATCTTTCTCTCATGGTTTATTTCTTGATGAGATTCCACCCCAAATTTAAAAACTTAAATGTAAAGAATACTGAGATTGGATTTCATTTTCCACACAGGATCCAATCATCTAACATTTTTATTTTCCCCTATCAACATATGTAGGATAAACAATAAATATATAGAAAATACACTATAACAGCAGCAACATAAATGAGTTAAATCTAAGTGTAATTTCTCCATTTGGGGGGTTGGTAGGCAATACCAGATTTGTCCTGCAACTTCAAAAGTGCACACATTTTTGTATTTCATTCATTCCTACATTCCATCTCTTGCCCTGCATTTTTCTCTTTCTCTCCAACTTACACTTACTTCCATTTAGTCCGCTCCCTTGCTCATGCCTGCCTCCCTGTACAATTTCCTAAATAGACAACATAAATTGAGCTTGTGAAGAACACAGCTGATTATGTATTTGTGATTAAATGGACCCCAAATCACACTTAAACAAAACAAAACAAACCCCTACGTCACAGCATGAATGAGATCTTCTCACTGGCCTGACACAACTTAGTGTTTCCTGGACACTGTATGAATAAATCAGTTGAATATTCCAAAGTATATATTGTAATAAACTGTATTCATATATACAGAGAGGATGAATGGCTGAAATCCTGTTGCTTTCTTATATAGATGGAAGGAGAAAGGAAAAACAGTCACGTTTTTGAGTTTGATTCTGACAGGAAATGGAAACTGTAGACCATGGTCTGGTCAGAGAAGGCAAGGCTAACAGGAGGCCCTGGGCCTTCTGGCGTGGAACTTTGGCTCTTGCATATGTGTCACAAGATTGGTTGTACTTCTTCACATCTGAGTGGAGAGCTGGCCACCAGAATGCCCATGTGACCAATTTAAAGGTCTTGAAGAAACCCCAATGCCCCACAGTGTGGGCATCATGACACTGCTGCAGCACTTGCAGTCACAATGGACATTCAGGGATGTAAAGTTGGTCCTTATGATACAGGCAGCCATCCTGCAAGTGCAGCTCTTGGGAAGCATCATCGTCTGAACTGGAAGGCATGCCAGTTGTCATCCAAGGAGACAAATGGATCAGCTGGCAGGGCCAAGCGTACTTGGTCCAGGACTTCTTAATCCATGGTCCCCAACAAGAAGCATGCAGATTGTAACACCACAGGTGGATCATGCTGATCCTCCAAAGTCTCCTCCTCCTGGCATGACAGTGCATCCACCTTCCTATTCTGGGAAGCTGGCCTATACATAAGCTGGAAATTATAATGAGAAAAAAGCTGAGCCCAATGTGCCTGTTGAGGCTGGAAGCATTTCAGCAACTAGAAGTATTCCAAGTTTTGAGGATCAGTGAGGACTTACACAGGGTGAGCTGCCCCTTCCAGAAGGTGACACCACTCTGTGAATGCCTCTTTGGTCACCAATATTCCCTTGACCCCAGATATCATAATTGCATTCTACTGGGGTTAGTTTACATGAAAAGAAGGCACATGGGTGAAGAGGTCCCTTGGCACTCTCTCATTGTGACAGCACAGCTCCAAGGGCATGACTGGAGGCATCAGCTTCCAAGATAAAGGGAAGGTTCAAATCCAGATGCCTCAAGGTAGGAGTGGTGGTAAAGGCTGTCTTCAACTGCTTGAACAAAGCCTTCACAGCCAAAGACCATGAAAACTGAACCTTCTTCACCCGGGCCGTGAGGGGGCTTATAAATAAAGAAAATCCCTTGAACACACACACACACACACACACACACACACACACACACACACACAAGCGCCAACGCGGCACGCGGGCCAACTGGCCAGTGCTAGAATAATAAAGTAAATAAAATAAAACAAGAGGCGTCACTGTAGTAGGTTGCTTCAAAGGGTGGAGTGCTTTCCCTCACTGGAGATTTTTAAACAAAGGTTAGATGGCAGTCTGTCAGGGATGCTCTGACTTGGATTTTCTGCTTTGGTAGGGGATTATACTGGATGACCCTTGGGATTTTTCCCCACCTATACAGTTCTTTTGACTCTGGCTCTTACTGATGATTATTTTGTTTTATTCTGGTGACAGAAGAAAAGGATAAATATGGGTCATAACATAGGTGGACCAAGTGCTGGGGGCGTCACCTGAAATTTTGGGATGGGCTCTCTAGCTTTGTTCATGAGTACTAATTTATCATGACCAGGAAAGAGGAGATGGCAGAATCATGGGGTTGTATGTTGCTTTGATATCTGAACAATTTCTTGCAAGGTTAGTGCATCTTTATCATCGACAGTTCATTTCTATTACAGGCTGTGGTTAATATATACTTTTAAGGTAATGTCTTTACCAATATTAGGAATAATAGCTTGGTTGATTATTTTTGACACTATGTAGTACAGTACACTGTGCCACAGCAAGATCAATTAAGTAGATAGATGGCCATATCTGGTTGCTGCTAATCTCACTGAAACATCTTGCAAATCGAACCTTTTTCTGAAACCAGAGACATGAAATTTCTCTCTAACCCTATACCATGTTTCCATTGATAAGCTTTCTGCATTTTGAATCAAAATTTAAGAATATAACGGCTTCAGGTTTCCCTTTAAAAATTCATGAGACTTCAAGACAGTGCATTATGATTCATATGGAGAAGTCAGTCTGGTCTGGAGATGAAATGAAGTATGTACATATTCAGGAATGGCACTGATAACATAACACAGTTTACACAAGCCTCATTTGAAATGTGAACAACTTCAGTTCAATATATATTTTTTCACTTGCAGATTTTATTTCAGGCAAGAGAGCAGCTGCATTTTCATTGCCACAGTTCAATTTTAATTGAATGTGCAGCCTGGAATATGTTAAAATCAGCTGTATGGCATTTCAAAAAATAGTACACACATTGAAACAGAGTGAAAATGTGTAAACATATAAATGTTAAGTGAAAACTTAGGCCTTCTCAATGGTCAGAACCTATGTGTGTGTGTGTGCCTGGGTGCACTTTAAACAAATGTGTCACCAAAGCAGAGATCTTGGATGGACTGCAAAGATATTTTATGTGCCTTTAAGCTGGGACCAATTTATAGTGACCTTACTAGGTCTTTCAAGCTAAGTGAATATTTAAGATGTGGTTTTACAAATTCTATATCCCAGGTGAGTTTCCATGGCGGAATAGATATTTGAATCCAGGCCTCCTGAATTCTAATCCATCAGTTATTCTACTTTGCCACACTATGTTGCTCTGTTAAATGTACAAACTATATAATCTTTTGCACATTTGAACACCTTTAAGTCCTACAGCATATGGGGTGTCCCTTCTCTTCTTAATACAATGCACATTATGGAAGTGCACACATTGACTTTAGTTCTCCATCTCCACCCTGTATACAGACAGAGAAATAGTGGGGGCAGGGGAGGCTTGAATCAAATCTCTTCAAGAGAAAAATAACCCCGTGAATCATTCTGACTGTTGACATTGCCATTGTCAACATTCAAGTTTACCTTTGCTGTGTGAAGCTTTGCAAGCTTTTTTCTGCTGGCGACACAGGCACAATATTGCAAGGCTCATGGAATGTTGATTTGACTAGTCACACAATATGAATATTCATACACAGATCCTGTGCATCTCTAATTATAACAGGTAGAGTGTATCCCTACTAGTGGTTGCAGCACTCCTTTGGACATTTAACGTAATTTTACTTCCTCCACAATGTCCTATCATTATAACCATTCTAGGTCATTGTGATAGCAATCATGGGGAGGCAACCATCTCAAAAGAAAATAAATTAGAGGAGATACTTTGGAATGTGGAAGTTTGATGAAGCAATCTATTTCTAGAGTGTCAAAACAATGAATATCTCAGAATGTTTTCCAGAAGAAAGGAATTAGGGAAGTTTTTGCTCAGCTCTAATGATAGTTCTTTCCAGGACTGAGCATCAGTGGAACATAAAAAATGGAAGGAGGCTACCAGATGTCACGAAGATCATTCTGGGATGAAATATTGAATGAGCTCTACGCACACATAGCACTCAGCAATTTTGAAAGTAAAGGAAGCCTAAGAATTCACAATCTCATCCATGGGAATTTCCCTGGAATTTCTCCTCTTTCCTTGGAATTTCTCCTCTTCATTTTTGAAGGGTATTTCTTCTTTATCAAATTGCTTGGCAATGGTCACACTTTTCTTGGGAACTTTCTTTTGGCAACAAAACATATCCAGTTCTTTCAGTTGTTCTTGAGCACATGACTTCCAACAGTTTCCATATAAGTGGTAATCAACATTCTTGGCCAATGTTTCTCAACCGATAGCTTTTCAGATATTGTGGACTTTAGCCTCCTGAATCTATTGCTTGTGCTTGCTGAGAGTTCTCAGAGCTGAAATCCAAAACACTTGTCTGGTCAAGGGTGCTCCGCACTTATCTCAAGGGAGGGGCTTCATTGCCGCCTGGCTGAAGAGGTGGGAAAGTTACGCCAGTGGTGTAAGGTACGCAGGTGGGGAGCGTGCTGATAAAGCCAGCCTAGACAGGCTCCCCACCTCTTCACTAGCAGCGACCACGTCCCTGCCCACCCGCCCCAAAGAATTGTTGATGACAATGCTTAGTTAGTTGCCTTGGGGCTGGATGAGAGTTTTTGGCCATCATTCTTATTGGCCCAGAGTTATGTTGAGTTTTTGCCCATCCCATCATCAACGTGCGGGTTGGGCCAAGTAACACAAGTAACAGTCACAATTTGGCAGATAGCGCAAATGGCATAGTCATTATGTCAAGCCCCTCCTTTAGAGGGCACTTTAGGGTGCTCAGCAGACCTCATATAAAAGTAATAATCAGTTGATGGGCATAGGTGACCCTATAACAATAGGTCAGGTTAATGAGGGCTGCACTTGCCATTACCAGATGCAAGAGGGAGGCACACTTAATTACTTGAACACTGTCCTCCCCTACCCAGTGAAATCTGACCTAACCTGGGAGGGGCAGCTGTTTCTAACATCTAAAGATGTTACCCACTTGCGCTACGACACAGGTCCTCTTTTACTCCTAGTTAAAGCCTCATTGTTAAACTTCATTACTGTTATTATCAATACATTGTGGCCCATATTAACCCAAACTTTTGTGTCACCTCGTTATTTCTGCCTGGGTTGGCAAAGTTTAGTAATACTATCTCTGTTCCTTGTTATTAAATATCTTAAATTTTAGTGGTGATTAGTTTCCCTTTTTTTGAGGGTTGTAGAAACATGCTCTGAGTAGACTTATTCAAAGATGACCAACACCGAATTATGTTCTAATGTTGTATTTCACCAAGTACTAGCTACCAGTTAATGGGACTTTTAAATTTTATTTTTTGATATTTTTAATGTGTTTAAAATTGTTTTAAACTGGTTTTAAAAACTAGTTTTAAATTTATCCTGATCCAATGGCTTTTAAAGTGTTATAATTCATTTATTGCATTTTAAAGCTTTGCAATATATCCTGTTTTAATTTTGTCTGCTGCCTTGGATCCTCTTGGGAAGAAAGATAGACTATAAATGAAATGAAATAGTAAGTGCTGTAAAGACCTGCATGTCAGTCTGACCCAACTACTTTTTTAAGGGGTGGGGCTGTCTCAAACAAATTTCTATCAGCTTCATTATCTGGACAAAACAGGTATTTTAAAAAATCCAATTGTTAGACCAACTAGAGTAGCCCTTTGGAACAAATTTGACCTTTAAAGTTCATTTGTGTATAAGCTCCATTGATTCAGAGCACCCATGTTTGCTAGAGCTAACAATTCAGCATAGCCTAATATTTTTTCTAATTGATATTTTGAGGAAAACATACCTTCAAAAATATTTTAGTATGTACAAATGCTAAATGTTTCAAAACACTATTATATAAAGGATGGAGGAGATATTCTATAGCCGCTACCCGAGCATCCTGGCAAATAGAAGGGGAAGAAATGGAAGCAATGTCAGAGTTTATTTTCTTGGGCACCTTGATCACTGCAGATAATGACTTCAGCAATGAAATTAAAAGATGCCTGCTTCTTGGGAGAAAAGTGATGGCAAACCTAGGCAGACGACCAAACTCTGGGAAGCAGTGGAAGACAGAAAGTGTGCTCTCGTCCATGAGGTCATGAAAAGTTGGACATGACTAAATGACTTAACAACAACCTGAGCATCCAGAAGCAATAGTATATTTGAGAAATATGCATAATCCAGACAGCTATGCCATCCTCTGAATTTAGTGGAAAATGGAAGCTAGAAGAAATAGTATTCATTTCAGTGGAAAGCCACAGAATGCTTTCAGCAGAGAACAGCAATTATTCCAGCACATACAGTGGTACTTCTCAAGATGAATGAAATTTCTGGGAAACTGCATTTTTGGCAAAACAATGCTTTGCCGACAGGATATCTTGTGAAAAATTCATCTTATGAGGCAGGCTTTGAAGTCTGCATGCCAGCACACTGAGAGGGTTATGGGCATGCAAAATTCAAAAGCTTTGTCTTCCATCCTGGCTACACAGTCAGGAAAGCCAGGATTGAAGCCACCACCATCTCCCCTTCGTCCAGGTCTCTGTGCTGAGTCATTTCAGAGGAGAGACCCAGGCAAAGAGGGGTGGCTTGTGGGCTCATTCATAGACCCAGTTTACTCTCCAGCCATGCTGCTCTGCGCATCCCAAAAATAGCATGACTGTGCACATAGCCAGGTGAAGGGGGTGGCAGTAGCTTGTGGGCGCATTCATAGCCCCAGTTTACTCTCCAGCCATGCCATTGTGAGCATCCCAAAAGCGGTAAGGCTGCAGAATAAACGGGCTATGAACGAGCCCATAAGAGTTCAGTCGGTTGGAGAGTAACTGAGGTAGGGTGGACAATGTAGCATAAAATAGGTAGGAAGGTAGTACAGGAATACCTGGAAACCCTAAATGAATCCAGGGTATTGGGAGGTGGATATCCCAGAAATTCAGGGCCTATATTCGGCCGTTGCCATAATGTTAGACTGTTGCCCGTCTGTTTAACTTTTATGTCTTTTCAGGTGAGACAGAGAACACAAAGGCCAGAGTGGTAATAATCAGCCACACCTTGTCTTCTGGGCAGCCGAGTATGCTGCAAGGTCTCATTGGGGTAGAGATCTAGGCCTGGGTGCGTGTGCCACACTGGAATGGAGGGTTCAGAGAGGCATGTTCTGGGAGGGTTTACAAAGCTAGGCATTCCAGGAATCTCCAGAAGGGCCCCCAAACATCCTTCTGCTACATTTGGGTGGCAATGATTTACCAGCCACACCGGGCAAGATGCTTATCCTCAAGATCAAACGAGACTTGAGTGAATTCCGAGGTAGGTTCCCTAGTGTCCATTTAGTGTGGTCCGTGCTGATCCCATGTTTAGAGTGGCAATCAGCCCATGACCCTAGATGGGTGGACAGAGCCCATAGGAGAGACAATAGGGAGATAGCCCGGTTCATCTGAAACGGGCAAGGGTCAGAGATAGGCCACTCTGGCATTACAATACATTGCCCCTACCTCTACATAAAGGATGGTGTCCACCTGTCCAACCATGGCCTAGATATTTTTCTAAGTGATCTGCAAGGGGGCCTGTAGGCCAAGCTATTTGGCTGTATGGGGTAAGAGGCTGTCTGCCTCTTTGTGTGGTGGGTAGTGCAAGAGGTAATGGTATTCAAGTAGGCCCAAGTAAGTTGCCCTTAATGTGCCAGACAGCCCTGGATTAAAATTCTAATATCATCTTGAATTTTAGGAGCTAAAACAATGGCACAAAGTTAACATTAGGCCAATACAAGGGCTGTGGTGGAATAGTAGATTCACACTAATTGGCACGATGCTGAACAGGTGGACAGCATCCTCCCAAGCGTGAATCTCCCTGAATACATGTTGTTTGGTAAGTGGATTACCCTTGCACTACAGTTCAGGTCCCCTTAACAGGTTAAATGTTGGTTGAAGTTAAAAATATTATGAATAAAATTGTGGCCCAGTTTACCCAACATGCAGTTGTCTCACCTCTTTATTCCAGGGCTTGGGGGGGGGCAAAGGGTCACCCGCTTGCCACTATCTAAAGGCTCTCAGCAAGCATAAGGCAGGTCAGATTGATCTTTTATGTACTCTGATACTTTGCCCGTCATATTTTATACCTTCCTTCCATCAGTGTATCCATTGTCTTCAAATTCAAAAAGAACCTATTATAAGCTTTGCAGGACATACCGCATCTTGTGCCTCATCCACAGAGAGGAAAAAAGCAAGCTCCATGTGCAGGAAATTTGTGTTCTTTTAATAGTAGAAAGCTAGTTCTAAATTTTGTGGGCAAGAAAAGGATTCTTCATCCATCCAAAAAAAAAAAAAAAAAGAAAGTCCTCTTCCAAATTATTTTGGGTGATTCATCCATTTACATTTGTAAGAAAATTCTGCACTTCAAGTTTTATTTGGCAGGCACAACTGGATTTCGAGCTTTTGATTTCAAAGTAAGCTACAGAAACAGAGAGGCAACTAAACACAAGATATGAGGACATAGAGCTAGAGTGAACCAAACACAAACTAGAGATTAATCTTATCAATCAAGAAATAAACCAGCCAGCTTCTGCATTCATTTTGATGTTATTCGTGTTCTTAGTAGCAAGTTGATTTTGTTGGGCTGATATATATATTGTTCAGTAACAGGGGACATAAATTCACTTACACTGAAATCCTATATATTCCTTCCAAGGAGTGGGTCTTGTTTTGTTCAATGAAATTTAAGTGTGTAGGAACTAGGGATGGACATCAAATGAAAAATGAAATGATGATTCATTGGTTCATTATGTAACGAAATGAAATGAACCCGGGAAGTAGTGTTTCGTTAGTAATGAAATGAACCAGCAGATTTTTTACTTTTAAATGAACTAATTTGTTTCTCTGTAAAACAGTTCCCCTGATTTGGTGTGAAATTTCCTTGGTCTCTAGTTAGCCCTCCAAATTTTGAGAGATTTGATGTTCAGGGGGATGAGTTATTCAACTTCAAGGGGGGCATCCCCCAAAAAGCATTTAGAATTGCAATGTTATGTGCTTGAAAATAGTGATCCAGCTAAGCAGGTAGCAGCGTGGAAATTACAGTGGAGCTTCTTCAAGCTCTCCCCTTGAAGCACCACCAAATTGAAGAGGTTTGAGTACAGAGTTATTGAGTTCCAAAGGGGCTATGGAGGGAACTTAATTGAAGGAGTGTGGCTGAGGAGAAGCTGTCAATTAACCCTATAATTGGTAAAGTATGCCAACAACACTTCCTTCCACACCCCACCTCTTTTGTAGTTTAATATATCTTGTCTCCAGAAACCCTAACTTGCCTCCAGAAACCCTAAATTTCAAGGGATTCCCGGGGCCTAAAATCACTTGGGGAAGCTTAGCCTGCCATTTGCATGCCCGAGATCAGTAATTTTCCATTGACTATTTTTAATGTTTAATGGTGCAGTGATCAAATGCCTGTACTGGAACTAAAGCTGTACTCGTGACCTGAGGTTCAATTCCAGGTAGCCAGCTCATGGTTGACTTATCCTTCCATCCTTCGGAGTTTGGTAAAATGAGTATCCAGCTTGCCGGGGGTGGGGGGCATTGTGTAGCCTATATAATTAAATTATAAACCACTCAGAGAGTACTTGAGGTGCTATGGAGCAGTATATAAGCATAACACTTTGCTTTTTGCTTTGCTTTCATTACTGGTTCATTTCGTATATATATATTTTTTAAAAAAATCATTTCTAATGAAATGAATCGAATCTCAACTTTTCCATTTCGTGCCCATCCCTAGTATGATTTTTTCTTTTAGAGGATTTTTTTTTAAATCAAAAGAAGGTAATCCTTCACTAGAGCTACTTCACATGGTCTTTTAAGGCTTCTTTTCAAATCATTCATACTACATTTAAGTAATAATCTGGATACCTATTTCCAAATTTATGTCACCAACACAAAGATTCTTTTGAAGTGTCTGAAGTGATGTAATATACCAAAAGTGAGAAATGGAATAAAAAAACCCCATACTTATCACCTACATCTTGATGCCCACATGCTAGGCTGTTTTTACAGTGTTCTGCTAGCTACACTGACATTTCTTAGGAGCTATATTAGCCAGTGAAAAATATCTCAGATAAATTATACAAATGCAACAGACTAGAACCCCATTAAAGTGTTTCATATATACAACTGCATTACTTTGCCTGAAATGAAAATATGAGAAGGCATATCTATATTTTTTGTTGTATTATTGATTTTCCATGGCACATTATTGATTATAATTAATGTACTAAATTACTTTTCTTACCAGCATTAAACAAACACAATAAGGAATGCAATATAGTAGGAGGCAGTAACCATATTTATAGGCTTTATAAAATTCAAGGGAATGAGAAATAATTTGGAGTATGCTCTGTCTGAGCCTGCATGGTAAAAAGCACTGAAGAACTACAGTGAACAATGATGGATTCAAAAGATTTTTTAAAAACCATCATCATTAGAGATTTATCACCAGAAATTCAAACTATTCCTGCTTATTTTACTGTATTTTCAAAATGTTTTGTTAGAATAATAAATTACCAATATAAATCCATTATTTTCTTTCAAATAAATAAAAACCTAAATAAATCTTCATATTTTGCATTATTCTCCATGGAAACAGACAGGGAATGTCACCATTTGCATTAATCTAAGTTTAAGCAATGGCCATATAACAAGTTAAGAGAATTTGCCTACTCAGCTGCACTTCTTTTACCCACTCACTATTTTTTACATTGTTTATTCAGTTCACTTATAGTTTAGTGCCAAAAGTGGAAAATTAAAGCAAATGTGTTAACACATATTCAATATGCAGATAAAATCTTTCTCGCTTCTTCATCTGTTTACTTTTCTTCCACATTAATTAAGCTCTTTAGCAACTGTTTATCATTTAGCTCTAAGCATTGTTTTATAAACCAGAGAACTGATACTTATGTTTGCCCCAAGCTTGTTATAAAATGCTGCTTAAGCACAAAACAAAATAGAAAACAAAACAGCCAAAGGATATTGCAATGAGAAATATGCATGATCAATATTTGTTGTGAGCTATGGCTGAGCAGGTCCATCCCATGGGAATAAAACATATCACACACATTGACTGGAAGAAAAAAGGCCAAGATGTTAATGATTTTAGTAACAGATTCCTTGGCATAGAATTAGGAATAAATCCAATTTATTGGGAAATCCAGGTGCAATCTGATGTAAACTACCATCTCCTCCAGGCACCAGCTGGGAGACAAGACAGAAATGATAGTCCCATGGAGACCACATAGGCATATGGCACACCCTGCCACCCAGAATCATACCCAAGCCCCTCACACACACACACACACACACACACACACACACACAGAGAGAGAGAGAGGGGGGGGGGCATGGCCCTGCCTCTGACTCCCTTAAGAGGATTCTGCAGCTATCTGTGGTATGGGCCTCAGTGCTCCACAGCACCAACAGGGTTGTGATAGGAAAAGGAATGCAGTAACAAAACAAAACAACCTTGCAATGGCACCCACCACCAAATTCCAGTGACATAAATTTAAGAACCTCTTACAACATTTAACAAGAGTCTGGGGAAAGGAAATATGATCATGAGCAAACTGAGCTCAGCAGTTCTTCTCTCCCTGTTATATGTTGGGTAGGTAGACGAGGAAGGCTCTTCCATTCAGCCCTGCCAGTCCCCATTCTCCCTCTTCACTGATTGTTCCAGGCAGTGGCCTTCTGTAATCAGAATCAAAACATCAAGAATCCAGCTCCCAGCATCCTTAGTGCTGCCACATTGAGCCACCATGCCAGGAAGCTGCTGTGTGGCCGCTGGTGCACCAGGGCATCATGCCAACCACCACCTGAGGTTCCCAGGAAAGTCTGGGCCCCAGCTCCACTGTTAATGTAAACATACTTTAAAAACCATAATAGTTGTACTTTCCCCCTCAGTCTCTTACTACACCTGACCAAGATAGCAATCAGAGCAAAAGTAACATGCCAGCTAGACAACTCTATTTAATAATATTTTTTACCAAAAATATGTTTTGTAATAAAATCAATTTGGCATGTGCAATTTGCACAATTGTTTTTACAATCATAGTCACAAATTGCTCTACTCTAATTGCAACTTACTATAGCATAGTCAGTCATAGTTAAAATAAGTCAATTTCAACAATGGAACTAACAACAAGCATCTTAGTTTTGCAGAGCTGAAAGAGACCCTATGGACCATTGAGTCCAGCCTGTCAGGGAGGCACAGTGGGGAATCAGACTTCCACCCTCTGGCTTTGCAGCTCAATTGCTAAATAACTAAGCTATCTAGAAGTTCTATGTAGGAACTAACTCACTACTGTAAATCCTCATTGGTTCAATGGGCCTTCTGTAGTGAGGTTTAGTATGCTAACCAACAGCATTTTGTCCAATATATGCAATATACTTTGCCTTGTTTCACTAAATCTAAGACAACCAGAACATTTCTGTTATGTGGTAGTAGACTAACCTGTCAGATGCAAAATTGACCTGAAAGTTAACAATTTAAGTTCTGATTGAACTCTATACCATCCTCTCTACATAGTTTGACTTTGTAGTATAAACAAAAAATAAGAGCCTGGGATGAAATAATTCTACACTTAAAATGTAATTACTATAGGTTCTTAGTGGTTTAGGACCACTACCATTGATGACAGAAATTACCCCAGTTGTTTTCCTCCAAAATGATGTTATGATAACAGTCAGTTGCAGATTTGCAAACATAAGAACATAAGACCAGCCTAGCTGGAACAGGCCACAGCCCATCCAGTCCAGCATTCTGTCGCACACAGTGACTCACCATTTGCTTTAGGGTATTCCCAACCAGATGTCTTCACCTGCTTATGATTCCCTGCAAATGGTATTGAGAGATATCCTGCTTCTCTCTCCAACCCAGAGGTTGTCCTTAGGCATCCATAATGATAGCCATTGATAACCATGTTCTCCATGAACTTGTCCAATCCTTTCTTAAAGATGACAAAGCTGACAGCTGTCACTCACCACTTCTTGTACAACATCCATTGCTGTCATTGTGTTATAATTCAAAGAAGAAGACGAAGAAGAAGCTACTGACTGTTGACCATTTTCTTCTGTGACCTAGAAAAATACACAGAAGAGTTATATGAAGATTGTGTGTTTGTCTTAATAATACTGGCAAGAGGCAATAAAAAAGCAGGAAGAAGTTATTTTCTAGAAAACTCTCCACTACTTATCACAATAAAAATGACTGTACTATATGTCTGTCATAGAAGATTCAAGGTAAAAGGGGGGGGGGCAATGGTTTAGTACATTCATATCCCATATTTCCTCTAAGGAGTTCAAAGTCAAACAGAAGACTCTTCTTACTTCCCCTTTTATGTTCATAATAAATGCCTAATAATCTGACAAGTAGTTAAAATCAGAGCTCAGAATATTATTTCCCCAAAGGAATTTCTTTCATTCCTTATTCCATCACCTGCCAGTCATAATCATTAACTAGAGTCACCCCTAAAAGGAATCCTCTGGGTATGTTTTGTTATAATTCATCTGGGGAGCAACACAGCTATTGCACATCCCCCACTCAATTCGCTGTCACACCCACTCAGTAGCTAGCATGGACTATTCTGTTTCTTTCAATCACATGATTTTCCCATCTGGGAAGAGTCTGATCTTCCCTTCTCTGCCTCCTCCATCAGCTGGCCACTCAAAGGTAGTGCAGCAGGAATCCCTCTCCTGTTTCCTCATCTCTGCCTGGCACCCAAAAGAGCTATAGCCAAAATAGTTCTTTCTAAACCTCCTTTTTCCTTTTCAAAAATAATTTTAAAACAAAGGCTAGAAGCAATCTGACAATGCTTTTTGATGATGCACTTAGGATGTTCTATAGAACTTCAACTCTAGGTTAATCCAGCAGGGCTTCAGTTTTGCTTTCATAAAGGAGGAGAAATGCAAGCTTGAAGAAGGAAGGAAAGGTCAAGGGAACACTTACATATATATTTAGATACACATCACAAGTAGAGATGGGCGCAAAACAATAAACAACACACTGTTCTGTTGTATTATAAGGTTACAAAATGTTTCATAATGTTACAATGAAATGTTTCAGAACATAACAAAATGGCAGACAGTGTTTCATTATGAAACAAAATGAAATGACTTTTTTTACCGCTGAAACAAAATGATTCATGATTTTTTTACCTTTTCTGGTCTCTTGTTCTGGCCACCACAACCCAGTTGGTTTTAACAGCTCAAGCTGTCAAAACCAGCTCGGTGGCGGTGGCCAAAATGGGAGAGTAGAGCAGGATTTTGAATTTCCCACTGCTTGCTCCAGTCTCCCGTTGTCACCCCCGCCTCCCAGGTGTTTTTTTGACAGTTTGGGCTGTAGGTAGGGGGGCTTCCCCTTCCCCAGAGCCTGATCAGTCAAAAAGTTTGACAGAGTTCGAAATAGTTCTTTTTTTCATTTTGTTTCCTTTTGGGAAAAAATCATTACTAATGAAATGAAACAAAACTACTAAGGAAACAAAACATCTCTAGTCACAAATCAAACTGTGTGGTGTACAGATCACTTCCAACTAAATTCAGATCCATTCCAAAGCTCAAAGCTGGCTTCCAAAGCAAGCTGGTGGGCTTTTACACAGCTGTAGACAGAATGCCTAGGGCCACTGTTGCTCAGGAGACAAAAACAATGTGGGTGGCAGTAAATGCCATTAAAAGCTGTTAATTACAAGTAATAGTTTATACTGTATTTCCAATTTCTCTTTAGAATGAGTGGGTAGGTGGATGTGTGTGCATACATGCTGACACTTTTAAATATAATTATTCAAAGACTTCCACTTCAGTTAGCATCATTTGGGTCAAATATTAAATTTATGATGCTCTCTCTCTCTCTCTCTCTCTCTCTCTCTCTGTGTGTGTGTGTGTGTGTGTGTGTGTGTGTGTCTGTCTGTCTGTCTCCCCTCCCTCCCTCCCCGAAACCCGACTCTTTCTCATCAGCAGATATATAAAAGACAATATGCCATCATGCTTTCTTCTGTATTATGCATGAAAGGTTTCAGGTTTTCCAAAGCATGGCATATTTTAAAAGCATTAGGTTCTTTTAAAAGAAAATAGTTTTACTTTCTTCTTTCTGAGGAGTTTGTTCAATGCATGCATTTACATTTCTAGCCATTTGCTTTTCACTTAAAAGTGAGAGAGGAATAGCAGACATGAGGGCGGAAAAGGAACACATAACATTATATTTCCCAATAATTAGATGTTGTACTATGGAGATATGTAGTTGTGCCTCCATATGCAATCTGATGATCCAGCATCTGTGAATCATAAAATTGTGGATTATTTTCTATGGGGAAAATGAGGCCTGCTCTGTTTTAATAAGAGGAATTAATTGTGAGGAATTAATTCAGTTGCTGTGCTAGAGACAAGAAAATATTTTCTAGGTCACTTAGAAAGGTTGCTTGGTTTTGTTTCTTGGTTTTCAGTAAATGCAGCCCACAGCATAATGTATATAACAGGCAAGAGATATCTTTCAAACAGAGAATGAACTGCTTATTGACAGCACCTTCCCTTTCTAGGAAATGTACAATGGTGAGACAATGAAAATCTGGCATTTAACGCCACACACACGCATATACAAATTGGCTTCCATGCTGGTGTGAATGAGCTTTGTGAATGAGGACTGGGTTTGATTCAAGTGAGAACTGACACAGTAGCAATTAGGAGCAAAATCATCTCTTGCCAGGAAGCTGAGTCATGGCAACTGGACTTCTTTTCTTGAGAGATCAAAACATTTCAACCTCTCAAGAAAAGAAGTCCAGTTGCCCTGACTCAACCTCCAGAAATCTCAGTTGTAATTTGTCAGGGCCAAAGCAAGTGGTGGGTGGGTTCATCTCCTTCCCACCACCTTTTTCTTTCCTTTTCCTTTCAACCCTTATCCCACTGTCACTCTCTGTGTGTTCCCTATCACCAACTTGCTTAACCTGGACAACTTTTAATGAATTTTCAACAATGATTACCAAAATGTCCTATCTTTGTTAGATAAGCTGAACTGGGCAACATCTGGATCCCAAGAGTTCTCTTCCATAAATTATTCTAATCTTGATCCATAGATCCATATTTCCCCAATTTTAGATTTCCATAGCTGTGAAAAAGCAGGCTTATGACACAGCAACTGGTAGCAAGGGTGTGAAATCCAATTCCCTCCTAGATCTCACCCCCTCTTTATCTCCACACTTTTGAGATTCCCAGTCCAAGGTTGAATTTACTAGTCACTCATTTGAGGAAGATGTCATTCCTCTTATTTTGACAGATCTTTTGACTCTTTCACTCTGCTTTCTCCCTTTCTCACTCTTCACTCTTCCTCCTTTCCATTTCTCCTCAAGACAAGGGTTTTCTGAAGGGCTGGTGATGGTGCTGGAATTCAGACTTCTCCCTGGGTATTTTCACTGTACCTGCTCTCTGGTCTGTGGGTCTTGTATTTTGATCCACTCCCAATCCTCTGGTATTTCAGATGATTTCTTAATTCAGTTAGTTTTGACCTCTTCTTCATTTTTCTTTACCAGCTTTTTAAAAACTATCTCTCCTTCTTTTTCTCCTCCTGCTAAAACCTCATACTCTACTCCCCTTCTTCTATCTCCTACTTTCTCTGACTCTTGTCTTCAAATGACAATATTTTCCCTCAAACTTTCTGGTTTTTATTGGATAACAGATTATTCTGGGGTATGCCTTCCCATCATTTCCTCACCCCTGACTATTGGGGAACTGAATGCTGTTACGTCCTGTGTCTTTGTTGAGGAGGTGGGTGGGGAGAGGATGGCACACTGATGGAGGATTTCTGTCCATGACCCTTTTCAGGAAACCACCACACAGAATTTTGGGATGGGCTAGATCATTCTATCAGATGTATGAACTGCACAAGATGGAGTGTCACAGAAACTGATTTTTTTAAAAGAGGCCACTGAGTGGAGGGATCATTGGCTACAAGTTAGCATCCAGTGGCCAAAATCCTTTTGTTCAGCATAAGCTAGATCATACTTCTCAATCTGTTCTATCCTAGTAAACAAACCATCCTTGCCATGACTCTTGGGGGCATGGAAACACACTGGCTTGATATATATGTGCATGAGCAGAGAGGATTTAAGTGGGAATGCTTTTTTTTTTTTTAACAAGAGAGGAAAGGATCAGAAGTTGTAATTTGCTAACTAGTAGGATTTCAGCCTATGATTATAAACCAATGTTGTTGGTAATTACACATATTCTGATTTAATTACAGGACAGTCTTGGGAATACATTCCAAAGGCTACCAGACAAATTTTGATTGTCATCTGTAGTTCTGAGGGTATGTTGCTGTACAGGAAAAATGGAATATTAACTATATTGTCTAAAGCAATGGTTTCTGTTTGTCTTCTTAACCTGCTTTGAGAAGAGCAAAAAGAGGTTGTGCTCTTTAAAAAAAAAAGCAGAGAACCTAACTGCCTGACACTTCTGCTTTCTGCTGTGGTGGTTTAGAAAGACGAGAATGCCAAAGGTAGGTTACCTTGACAACCAGAGATGATGCATGATTACACTGCTGACATTTCAGCTCTTCTCTATGACTTGGCAGTCTTTGTTTATAAGACCAATCTCTCGAAACATCTGGTCGAAAAATAAAGATGTTATTGTTGCACAAGAGTACAACAATCATCTCATGCTGGCAGAGCAAATCAAAAGTTTATAAGACAATTCTAAAAAATGGGGAGAGTGCAAACAAAACTTTATATCTTTGAAAAGGGGCTTCAAATTGGTACTAGATTTGTCACAGGTGTAGCAGACTGTTTGCTCTTTTTCTATGCAAAATTTAAGGATGTTTGGGAAATGGGATCCCTGGTTATATTAAACGTAACACCTTTTTACTCTTCCATTAAGAAATAGGTCACCCTAAACATCCCCAAATTTAAAACAGAGCATATACATTTAAAATATCACTCTTGGTTATCATGAAACAGAATGGTTGGCCTAACCTGCTTTTTAAAATTTTTGGATATAATTCAGGATGTATGGACTGAGCTACTGATCTTAATTTTTCTTTTTTGAAAAGAGAAACAATGTTTTCTATCACACTAAGCGTGCACGGAACAGGCTTCTAAGCAAGAATATTCCAAAGTAGATACATGGATGGGAAAGGGAGATATTTGGATGCTGTAGGTAATTAAATGTAACAGAAACCGTCAGAAGACAAGTTTTCTTTGAAGGGACAAAATACAGGCTCATTTTAAAAACATAATTGAGTGACAGTCCTCTATAAAGGGAAGCATTATTGGTATAGTTCTCTGGTAAAATATTATATAGTTTTGTAAGGCATATTTGAAATATTTTCAGCACTACAAAACATGAAGCAGTTGTGTTTCTCCCACCCCTGAGTGCTTTCAGTAAATATGTTATCAGGATTTCAGAGACCCCTGACAAAGGTTTTCAAAGGGGAAATCAGCACCAGATGTGGGGCAATCTGAACTTCTGAACTTGTCAGTCTGAACCCCATTTAATATTTAACTCATTTCCAGAAGTCTGTGAGCACAAAAAGGTTCTGTGTCTGGTTGTAAAAAAATGTATAAAGATATTTTAAAAGAATCAATAGCAAATATTCAAATACTCACTAATTTAAGCTGTAAAATAACTGCTTTGTAATTTGTGGCTTTGTCCTAAATGAACCTGCAGCTTCCATCTTAGAAAAGGGCAGTCCAGTTTCCCTTTGTTCCTATGGGAAACAGGGTGGCCATCTTTTCCAAAGTGGTGGCCACCATGGTAACAGTGGCCCAGAGACTGGGGGGGGGGCACTATAGATAGTGTAGGAAGGTGTTGGGAAGCCTTAAAAGTGGGAAGGATCTCTCTTTTTTAAAAAAAACATGGCAATGTAAAAAAGAAAAAAATAAGACAAATGGAAAAAATATTTGGGAAAATATTTGTTCCTTCATATTCATTGTGGTCTCCAGACCCAACAAATATGAAAGGATCAAATATCATGATTAATTTTTATTCATCCCCATCTCTTCCCAGCAAAGCAAGATAGCTGCAATCTGATCTATTTCTAGGTCGGCAGCTGCAATCCAAATTGGAACCCCATATAGAAGCTGGTTTAGAATCTTCACCTGGAAGATCTGGAGAGCAGCTTGTCCATATTGGTTCCCACTGTGGAGGTGGAAGCAAGAAACGGCAAGGAGATGGTTCTTAGTGACTGTTATAGCTGCCTTCCAATGGTGGGACCAATTGAGTTGATGGTGAAAATGGAGGCCCAAGTATTTGAAGGATCTCATTTGTTCAACGGGTTTCCCATAAACTTTCCATGATACGGTGCACAGTTTTAACTACAAAGCCTATCTTAAAGCCAGAAGTCAAGCAGAATAGAAGAATTAAAGGAAAACTTAATCTACTTGCTTACAGAGCCTGATCTCCAGAAATAAAATAAAATTGATTAAGATTAGAAGACTATGACAGAAAAAGAGAGTTCTCTATTGGTGCTTCAATACGGCATCCCAAAAGGGAAATGATTGTTAATGTTTAATGCTCAAATGTCTAAGTAATAAGAGTGGAGTTTCTTAGAAAGGATGCAGTTCCTACCAATCATAGCAGGGAGATAATAATCCCTTCCCTCCTTTCCACCACCCTAGCAAGCTGCTACAGTTGCTTTTTGACATACCAAACGTATGTATGATGAAGTATTGTGGGAAAATATTGAATTCTTTATTTAAATGTTGCAAAACATGATTTTCCTCCAGACAGTTTTTTCCAAATCTTTCAACATGAAGCCCCATGTCAATTGATGGAACCTCTGTTTTTTGCAGGTACTCATTCCATATTTCAAAAGAAGCACATTATGCATGTAATTGTACTCTCTCTCTCTCTCTCTCTCTCTCTCTCTCTCTCTCTCTCTCTCTCTCTCTCTCTAGATGAGAAATATCCTCACAGCAAGTTGGAAGAGACTACAGAAAGTCATTTATCACACTGCACAAAATAGGACAGATCTGCCCAGGAGGGCATGGCACTATCATAATGCTGCACTAAGTATTTGTTTACTGTGAAGTGAAAAAGATCATGTGGGGAGCATTGCTTCAAGGCAAGGGAAAATGGGAAATTGCTTCTGGCTACACCATAAGACAAACCAGTGAGGGCATTAGTAATTAGCATCCCAAAGGCAACTTTTCTGAAGTTCTGAACAGAAAAGTTGTGCTTACAAAAGTTAAAATTAGGATTGAGCTGACTGGTCCTCTGTTTTTCTTTCATCGTAAGAAGCAATTATTTCAAACAGGAGAATCTCTTTGGATTGCCTTACCTTGTAACCCTGTGTTTCTTACACAAGAACATTCCTGGTGGATCAAATCAAAGGCCTATTTGGCCCTACATTATGGTCTCATGGTGGCTAATTAGAAGTCTATGGGAAACCCACAAGAAGAATATGCATGTGATATCTGCACATATTCCTTGGAGAATGGTATTCAGGCAAAATGACTTCAGAGCTAAACATAACACAGAAACAGGAACATTACGAGCCATTGAAAGTAATAATCTCTGTGAATATGTTCACTTGTTCAGTTCTTTTACCATCATCCACAATACTACACTTGTGGTGTTGAATTCATTCTTCAGTTAGACTATTTCATTCTGAATTCAGCCTAATTCTAGTATTATACATAATTCTAGTCTTGTAGCATTATAAAAGAGATAAAAGAAAACTCATTTTTATTCATATTCTTCACATCACATAGAATCCAATGTATGTCTAACATGAATCCCCCTTATCTTTTTCCCCCCTAAGGGGAAAAAACCTCAAACATTATCTTGCCAACATAATTTACATTAATCTAGTTATCATTTTTGCACCCTTTCCAGGTCCATAGTGCCCTTTTCGTAATATGGTTACCAGAACTTTACAAAATTTTTGACATTTGTCACACTGCAATGTTGTACAAAGTCATTATTATGTTGTCAGCTATTATTATGTTGTCAGAAATTATTTTCCTAATTATTTCCATTACAAATATCACAATTTTTTAATATCATTGGGTCACAAACTCAAGCACTCTTTCTTTCTTGTGTGTATGTGTGTGTGTGTGTGTGTGTGTGTGTGTGTGTGTGTGTGTGTGTGTGTGTGTGTGTGTGTGTGTGTGTGTGTGTGTATGTATTATTTTCTACACTAAATTACATAGAACAAATATATTGCTTGTCTCCTGTCATGTTACTGATTCAATCACAGTTTTTCCCAACATTTGAGCCCCGTATAATTTATATCTACTTTCCCAGATTAAATTAACATACTTTCATATTTAGTTTCTTTACTATCTCATCCCTATTCTAACTTTACTTGCATCTATTTTTAATAAAAATCATATAGCCTATCTAATCTCAACAATCTATTCCATATCGCTATTTAGGTCTTCGAGAGTAAGCATTTATAGATAGATTTGGCTAACTATATACAGTATATATTCTATATCTCATCCAGACTATATTTGCCCATTCTTCCAAAAAGTGCCTAATTTCAGCAATCACCTTTAATTCAAGTTAATACTTTATGGGCTATTAAAAGAGAGCTACTTCCTGGTCTATATATTTCACTTTATGCATAGAAATTATTATGTATACCTAACTGCTTCTATTCTTTTAAAACTCTAACAGTTTAACATTTATTTATATATCAGGTTTGTCTTCACATTTCCATTTTCTGTTTCCCATATCATACTAATTAACCAGTAGCCTTAGACAATCAAAATACAAAAATAATAATAATAATAATAATAATGTAATAAATTCACTAAGCCAGAAGTTATTTTCTCAATTTTCTCTTTGGCTGCCAAGCACCCCATCCTCACAGATTGCTTCCCCCTTGACAAATCCATCATACACATAGGTTGTTTTATTATCTTGATAGTAATCTTGATGGCCATTCTGCCACTGAAAAAGTCCCAAATATTTCCTCTTTTTGGCACCCACATTGAGTAAGACAGATGTGCCCATCATATTCCATCAACCTGACACATCCAAGGGCCCAGCCTGCACCATTCCTGTCCCATTTGGGTTCATGTTAAAGATCCACCCTCTGTTCTGGTTCTCTTGCCTTGGGCTGATTTCAGTAGATATGTTGTTCATATTTTGTAAACTTCGCATGTCCAAAGATTTATCCTGGATCAATCTTGTTGTGTTTGTCTGTAGAGTAAGATCAGCTGTTTGTTTTAGCTATATCTCCTGGTCAGAGCTAATTTCAGTTTTTTCTAGAGACCCAGTGTTATCCACCACTCCACCTTGCAGTCTAACGTAGGGCGAACTATGTGGAAGCAGGAAAATGTTTCATCTTCCACTAAAGGAAGGCCTTCACTTCTGGGCTTGTCTTTCAAAAACATCCACCCCTTCTTTGCTAAAAGCCGCTTCCTCGGAGAAAGGGGGTTTAGTGCTTGTTTGAAGGAAAGATTTCCAAATACCAAGGAGAAGTATTTACAAGTTTTAATGTCCAGCACCAACAGCTCCATCTTCACCATATGAAGGCCTTCCTCTAATGGGAGATGAAGCATTTTCCTGCTTCCAAAAAGTTCACCGCCACTTCCTTCATGGTCTGCAGTTGCTGCCTCTTCTTCGTTTCTCCTCCAAGGAAACTTTACCCTTATTAGGTTCCCCTTATCCACAGGAAATCAATTTGATAAGCTGGAGCACTTATCAAGTTGTCTTGCTACGGTGTAGTTGGAACAGGAAGTCCCCAAGCTCTCTTTATTGAGTAGTCTCCAGAAACACAATCCCCCTCAGTATATAAGTGAAGTTGGTTTTTATTTTATCTCCTTTTATTTTTATACCAACACATAGCACTTCACACTTGGGTCCCATGGAATGCATTAAGCACTGTAATGCCCATTCATCCACGCTGGACAGCTCATTGGGAACTCTTGGCAAACCAGTTTTTTTTTTTTGTTTTAATCATCCTAAATAATTTGGTGTTATCTGAAAACTTGGCCACTCACTATCAGCCCAGTTAATTTATGAAGGATTTTCACAAAGGCTGCTCATTGCCTCTAGAGTTCCCTGCCAAAAGAAATCAGATTAGCTCCATCTATCGCTCTTGGAGTGGGCAAAGGAAATCTTGTCCAGATGGACTTCGGGCATTTAGGCAGATGTGTTGCTGAAGCAAGTTGCAGTGCCCCCCAAATACTTATTTAAAGTTTTAACATGTTGTATTTTTATTTGATAAGTTTTACTATATTAAATATAATCCTGTTGTTCCAATTTTATTTTATTGTTAGCCACCTAATTCTATCTACTATTAATACGTTACTAAAGAAAATATTAATACTGTTTGGTGTCTGTTATGAAACTATTATATAAAGTTTGCCAAGCACAAACCAAATCTATACCAAGACAAATGTTCAATTACTGTCAGTTTATTCTTCAACATATATTTAAATAAATATTCTTAATGTTCACTATTAATGGATTATTCTTTTGCCTACTATATACACATATGGATCAAGGGAGAATATTCATGATCTGTGTGGTTTTTTAATACTCAATCTGCTATGTGTAAACTCTCAAAAATATCAATAGCAAGCAAATAGTGAGATGAAATATTGTGGTTTCTTACCTGCCATGCAAGGATAAGACAGGATAAGACAGTGTTTACATACTTAGTGAAGAGTTTGTCATGAGACAGTTAATCTAAGCATGTTTTGGTTCAGTGAGCTCTACTCTATTATTGTAGTAAGGGCATGCAGCAATATATTGTGCAGGGGCATCATACAGCATTCTGCAAGTCAATTCAAAAAACAAACAAACAAACAAACAAAAAAGGAACATCCTAAACAAAATAACTGGCTTGCTCTTTGTTTCCAAGATCTGAGCAGAACTCTTAATGACAGGACATTTTGGAAGCCAGTAACACAAACAGAGCAAGAAAAGTGGAGGGAGAACGGGGGATTACTTTCACCTCAAGCTTCAGCTATTCTTGGCTGCTGTTGCTGCTGAGTCAGGAGTAAACCAGGTAAAAGCTGCTTTGAAAAAAATCCCCAATCACAAAGCAACACTCCCCCATCGAATTTTCCAGCTTAAACGTTTGAGCTGCTGAATATTACTTTTTTTAAAAAAATATCTTCTAAAATATTTTTACAGTATAAAGTACAAATGTTTGACCAGGAAAGAGTTAACTGCTTTCTTTCACATTAATTCAATGCCCTATCAGGGTCAAAGGTTCAATCCCTTTATGTTTCCAATTCATAAGGAAGTAGGCAATTTCAGCAGTTTTCAGATTTTAAAAGCAATAATTGCAAACATGATGGCAGCCTTTCTTTGAAATAATAAAAAGCAGGTGGCAAGAAACATTTTTCAGGGAATGCAATATTTTTCTTATCAATTTATTTGATATATCTTAAATTGACCAGATTTTCAGGTTGCTTGGTTTTGCACAGGGTAAAAACATTGTCACTTTTTTAAAAAATCGTAATTTGAAAACCCATTTCCCAAATGCCCATTGCCCGCCCAAACTGGGTGAGACACAAGGTGAGACACATGGCTTGGATTAAATAAGGGCCACAACTTTATTAATTGAAACATTAAACTTTAATTTGTCCATTAAATCAAGGGGGCCTGTGTAGTGCCAAAGGTTAGGACCTCTGACTCAATCTGAACACAAGCTCCAGGTGACTTAATTATGGTCCCCATTAGAAGTGTGATACCCACCTGTTCAGCACACCTCTAACATTAAAGGTATTATTACCTCTGGGCTACCCTATATCTTCTCTTAACTAATCTTAAATTCTCACCTTACTTTACCTTGTCCAATTCAGAATCCTATTCATGGCAAGAGGGCTACCAAGCACCAAATCAGATGTCTTCTCTGGGACCTCAACTGTAACTAATCACCTTTGCACTGTCCATCAAAGCTAAGGAGCTACTAGGCATGCTCTTAGTGTCCCCACCCACCCAACCAACAAAACTCAGCTCTAAGGCTCCCTTGAATACCCTGTAGGAAGAAATCCAGACCTAACCCTGAAATATGATCTCCATCTTCTCTATAGAGGACAGGACATCAAACACTAATCTTGGGTGGGTAATGACATCACCCAGAACTGTACACATTGCTCTAGCAACTTCACGATTGACACCCTTACGGGCTTTGTCAATGCAGTGAGGATCCTGCACTCCTTTTCAACTCAGCTGAGTCAACAAAGCTGACCACAATATATGCATGGTCGGAAAGTGATGTCTGAGATACTGCAAATCAGCAATGACTTGTAAAATTATGGACTTGCCCAGTCACTGGGTCAAGTCGTTGCCACCAAGGTAGACAACCAAAATTGAAAGAAGTGTAGTTTGAAAATAATGTAAAGCTAGGTCCAGAAAATTCAATCACAGCATGCCTCTATGGCCTTTTCAATCAACCCAGGCCTTGGGTCCCAGGCCCAGGGCATTGCCCCAGCTGGTTCTACTTGCATAAACTGCTGCCCAAAAACTGTAATGGTGCCCTCAAATGAGCACCCGAACTATAGGCATCGAGAACAACTCTGAAATGATAAAAAGACTGAAGAACCAGGCAGAGCACACCTAACAATCAGGCAATGGGTGTACATATACTCTGTACTTCTGTGATTCCCAATGCTCCACTGCCTTTATCTCCTGAACTGAATACCCCAATGCTGCAAAAGTTGAAACAGCCCCAATCCTAAAAGAATGAGTCCCAAAACTCCAGCCACTAATACCGGCTGCCTCCAAAGCCCTGGGGGTAAATTTCCAATACTGGTATTTTGTCAAAGAGCTGCCATCTTTGTGAACAAATAAACTGGCTGGATTATCTCCCTGCATAGCAAGAAAGTATGTAACTGCCACAAACAAGTGAATTTATTTTCTACAACACCTTCCTAAATAAATTAACCTAGCTACACCTCAAAACTGTAACTTTTCCAAGATTTGCTTAAGTGAAGACTTATGAATGATAACTTTAACAGTCATTTTTAATAACTTAATCTATCAGGTTGACTATGGTAACCACAGGTGCCTCAATGCTTGTTAGTTACAGATTATTATGCAGACAACTTTTTTCCATGCCCATTTTTTCCATCATCTATTGCTGGAACACCCCAGGCTTGATTATTGTTTGCATGTACACTTGAACGTTTCATGGTTAGAGCAGTTTTAGAATTATATGCTTACCTAAGAAGTACAGAAGTGGGAGACAGAGAGATGAATGATGATTGTTTATTCATCTGCTTTAGTATTTCTATCTCAGCAGTCTGCTTTATTTTTCTAAAGTGCCCAAAGTGACTTACATCATACCACATTTAAATATAGTCATTAAAATAACAAAATTTAAGACAATAAAAACACAGCAGACAAAGTAGGTAAAAGCAAACCAATAGCCCAATGGGAATAGATCAACATTAGCTAGTTAAGCAATAGGCCTGCTGAAATTTCAGATGCTGTCTAGATAACATTAAACAAAGAGCACAGCTGATATCATAGGGCAGGGAGTTTTATATTTATGATCATACCCTGGAACTATCCCTTCATTTGTGCCAGACAGACACATATGTGATGGTGGCGGACAATAATTTGGCAGGGTTATGTGGGCCATATCCCCTGGATCCAAAACAATTAGGATTTTGTCCAGTTCATAATTTGCTTGATAGGCACTGTCCTAATTCTTGGCAGAATGACTTTGGAATAATTTCTATTTGGATACCAGAATCCCTAGGACAGTGGTGGTGAACCTTCAGAACTCCAGATGTTTTGGACCACAACTCCCACAGTCCTTTGTCATTGCAATCTAGGCTCAGAATTCTGGGACTTGTGGTCTAAATCATCTGGAGTGTCAAAGGTTCAGCACCACTGCCCTAGGAGATATTTGTAGTCTAATTTTTTCCAGCCCCATCCACCATGAACTGTTGATATGATATGGATTACATGTTATGCCTTTCCTTGCTTTATAGAGAGGTTTCATGCAAACACATCATTTCCATTATCAGGCATTCACTCAGAGTGCAGCCCAGTTCATCTTAGATATGATATTCATGGTTAGGAACTGTGCTCATTTCTCTACCATAGCAAAGATGCTATAAAAAATAAGACTGGATTAGAGATGGGCACGAAATGAACTTTTTCGTTTCCATTATTCGTTATTTGTTTCCTTATGTAATGAAATGAATAATGAAAATTGTGATTAAATTGGAACGAACTGAACAGAACCACGAAAATTAGGTTCGTTGCATTTCGTTTTCGTTAATGGCAATGCGCAATGAAATGAGCTGTTTTTAAATGTTAAAAAACGTCTGAATATCTGTAAAAACCTAGCGATAATTATTTATTCTGCCTGATAATACCTAACAGGGGGGTTGGGGTTCCTTAAAACATGCATTTATGTCTTTTCTCAGATCGCTGTATTTTTTTTTCCTTTAAGAGGAGTTAGGGGACATCGACCCAAAATGGCTCCCAGATGCCTAATATTGATTTCTTATTATTTGCAATTTTTACCTACCAGGAGGTTGCGGTCCTTAAAACGTTTGTTTTTGTCTTCCTCCCATCGTGATGTGTTTTTTCTTTTTCCTTTGAAACAAATGGATTCCAGCCATAAAATGAATGCAAGCCATGTGATGGGATCATGTAAATTTTTGGACAACTTCAACCAATAGCATGCCCAGGTTGCAGCCACAGAGGGCATAAAAAGCTCTGGCAGCCCCCATCCTCCTTGCAGTCTCCAGTGGGAATTAGGGTGAGATTGCTGTCTCTGCGACTCATTATTTTCACTTTAGGCCAGCCAGGCAGGTGTGTGTCTCTGTGTTCCTGCCGGCTGCAGCCTGGCTCTTAGGGGAGAGAAAGAAGAGATTTCTCTCTAGCTTCAGTCTTGCAGCCTCCCTGTGTATGTGCATGTGTACCTTTCGGTGAGTAGTACCCTCCACTGCCCCACAGTGCAGTCACTCTGCAGCTGCCTTGCACCCTGGGCAATGCCCACCACTGCCTTTGCAGCCTCCCTGCGTACCTAGTCTATACTGTGTCTCTGCCAGCATCATTTTTTTTTAGTGTTTTCCCTCTGGTCTGGGGCGTTGGGGGACGCCCACACACGGAAATGCTTTAAAAATTGTGCAAAAGCGGGTAAAAATGAAAAACAAAAAATGAAAAAATGAAAACGATTTTTTTCAAAAATTCACAAAAACAAAAATGAACTGAAACGGACCCCTCAACAAAAAATGAAAAACCGAAACACTGTTTTTTCAATTTGTGCCCATCTCTAGACTAGATGTGTCATAGTCTTATTAAAGAGACATATGATTATTTGTTTAAATCTAGATTTAATTAGTTAAAATAGATGCAGTGAAATAATTGGAACATAGTGATGATTAACTTAAGTCCTCTTGAAAGGGGTCTCCTTTCAATAAGATTAAGCCAGAACTTTCTTTTTATTATATTCTTTATATAGGGCTATATTTGTTAAAAGTACTTACTCTATATACTCGAATATAAGCCTATTTTTCAGCCCTAATTTTGGGCTGAAAAAAAGGGGTCCTTGGCTTATATTCGGGTCAGTACTTTTAGCCACTGAGGCAAGTTTGGGTCGGTGGCTAAAAGTCATTTTAAACATTGTGCACCACATCTCCTGACCCCCCAAGTTTAAAATGACTTTTTAAAAAGTAATTTTAAAACAATGTTTAAAATGACTTTTAGCCACCAAATCAAGCACTTGCATCAGTGGCTAAAAGTCATTTTAAACATCATACACCACTCCCCCAGCTCACAAAGGAGGAGTTGCCAGGCCCTGCTGCATTTCCCACCCTAGGCTTATTCTTGAGTCAATAAATTTTCCCAGTTTTTTGGGTTTAAATTAGGGGCCCTGACTTATACTCGGGTCAACTTATACTCGCATATATACGGTATACATTCTTGATTTCTGGTTTGACATTGTGGCAAGAGAGCAGTGGCAAGCAGGGCTCCATTTGCCTGGCTGATTTTACTCTGCTTGGCACCCCTAAAAGCGGTTAAGACTCCATGGAGGAAAAGGGGAAGAGAAGGCAGCTCCTGTTTTTGATCATGGAGGAGGAGGGGGCTGTCTCTATTGATCCAGGAATGCCTTTCATTTGCAGGAAATGGTCCTCATGAGCAGTTGACAACCAGACTTTGATATTAAATACTAGCTGATAGAAACATCATGTTGTAGTCTTGTGTGACTTATATAAAGGATAGGATATATCTGATAAGAAAATTTAAAGTTATAATAGTTACATTATATAAACGGAAATTAGGCTTGATGGTTCGTACTGTAGATGGTATCTATCACTTTGTAATTAATGTAAAGATATTTAAAAATGTCTAGTATATATTAAGAATAGGGATTTATTATTATGTAATATAGATATGCTATAGAAAAACTTCTCCTTTTTGGTGTTGGCCTAAGGTAGATATTTGGCTTGTTAAATGCTTGAAGTAGATATTGATTTTAAATCAGAATTAATTAAAAACAAAGAGATGCTAATAGATGAAACAATGATTCAGAGATCTTGGGCATATGTAGAGATAGACAGAAAGTTGAAACAAAAAGAAAAAAATTAAATAGGGAACCTGTATGTCCAAGAATTAAAAAGCAGAAAAAATAAGGTTGAATTGACTGTAAAATAAATGTAATTGAAACTCATGTAGCAGGGCGTTTGACAAACATTATATGTATTTTGTTTTATCTTTTGTAGAACAATACATAAAAATTATTAGAAAAGGGGAAAAATTACTTAGACATTCTAAAAATCTGCATTCTAGGCATAATTCTAGGCATAACAAAAAGTTCATTCTGTTTAAATAATAATGCAGTGGTAGACAACTCTCATTGATCCAAGAGCTTTTTCCATTGAACCCCAGTACACTTCACTACAACAGAAATTTAGTGAAATAGCAGTCTCAAATCCTTGAAAATATCACTGGTTATCTCTATACTCCCCATGAAAGGTCATTTGCCATCCTGTGTCTCAAAAACCTTAGATGAATCTTCTGCAGCAACAGCATCTATGCTTCTGAAACAGGAAGGAGACATCATAGGGACAATCCTCAAATTCTTATGCTATGTTCTAAGACAAGTTTCGTAGGCAAAACAGTATGTCAAAGTTCCAGAATCCACTTTGTTTGCCCACCCACTCACTTATTATTGCTTCCACTACTTGACTTTTTCCCCAGACTGAGAACATAAAGAAATCCCACAAAGCTATGTAGTACAGGTAGAGGTAACAAATCCCCCTCCCCACACACACACCTAGTTCAAATATTCATTATCTGGCAGATTTCTTCGATCTTGGAGACAAGGAGGATTATGTGAGTGGTGGAGATGGAGGCATGAATGTTAGCCCCTCCCCCAACATCCCCTCAAAAGGAAGGTGGTCAGTCTGCCATACAATGGACATGATTATCGGCCTGAATTCCAAGCAGATGAGACACCGAGGGCCAGTTTCCAGCACCCATAAGCCTTTTATACATATTCAGATAACAGCACTTGAATGAAGCTGAATTAATATACTATAAAGACTACATTCAGATAAATTGATTCAAATAAATGTGTCTCCAGAGATGGAAGTGGCATAACAATAAAAAAATATTCTAGAACTCTTCCCCTAGTGTTTTGTGGAAAAAATTTCTGTCATCTTGTGAGCAACCCTAAATTCAGACTGAAGCAGTGTGTCCCTGTACCACCTTAACACCTTGGTGAGAAAAAATACTTTTAGTTCAGATGCACAAAAAGATATTGTTATACTTATTAAATCATTCAGTTTCATGGAATCATGGGGAAAATGTTTTTTTTCTTTTGTCTTCTGAGGAATTCACCAATTGTAGGTAATAGTTCATTTAATGATCTTTGGACACTGCAGATTTCTTGGTGCAGTTGAGGACAGCTGGACTTGCTGTGGAAAGGAAGTTGCTTTCATGAATTATTTCTGTGGTGATGATTTCCTTCTGGTCTCTTGTGTTAACGCTGGTTCTTTTTGCTGCTACTAAAAACATTTATGCATTCAGTAATACAGAACAGAAGGGAAATTCGACACAGGTAACCCCAAAATATTATATCAAATTGTCATTCAAAAACAACCCCTCTTGATTTTTTCCTTTTATTTATTGCTGTTCATTTCACTCTTACAGTAGAACTACAAAAAGACAAAACCATGGAGGACATTCAGGAGCAATTTATAACTTCAGTCTTGTGACTTGATCTTGGCTCCTAGGGTTTGGCCAATACATTCAGTTGACTGAAGCAAAAGGGAAGGAGAAGCAAATTGCACGCTGTCATGACATACAATGAAGCTGATTAGACACACTGTCATTGGCAAGAAGATATGACCTTCCACCACACCTGAGGACAGCAAACCACTTCAGGAGGTGGAGGACAAAGCTTTGTGACACTTTCTGCAAAAAAGAAGAAGAAGCCAGGAGATTCATGAGAAACATCTGGAAGGCTGTCACTTCTCATTTGGATGCCCAACTCTACCTAATGGTAGTGCTGGCATGGTTATACCATAATGCAATGGTAGGGTTTTTTATTATTTATTTGAGTTATTAATATTGGCAGCTCAAAGACTGAAGAAGGGGACTATCTCTTCCTACTAGGTTGAAGCATCCTCCTGCTGTCTCCATAAACATTGTGGGTTATTATAGGAAATTACTAGGCACAGTATTATTCTGTCAAATCACCTTTCTATGAGAACACAACAAGCATTGCATGGTCGTACAACACAGAGATGCAATTGCATTTTACAACATTCCCCATATTTGTCTATGCCTTTTCAGGGACAATTATGGTATGAAATATTTGCAAAATATGGAAAATTAAAATATAAAGGAGGTCCACCCTATGGTTGTGAAGTATATAAGTATCATTAATGTTTTAAGTTCATTTAAATAATTATAATCATAGAACTACAAACCTCAAAGAGATCCTATAGTTCAGCATGTCCAGCCCCTATCAAGGAGCTATAGGGAGGCACTCCACTACAAGCAAGGTACCTAAACTACTGAGCTATCTAGCAATCCCTTTGACCTGAAGGGGACTATAAACATTTCAGAATCAGACTGAAGGTTACACTGTGCTCTAATAGTATAATACATGAATTGACCCAAGTATTTGCAGATGCTTGTCCTACTCTTAGGTCATAATTCTGATCCAGGATCACTTTTGGACATGGGTCTTTGATGAAGCCCATGTCAACGTTTCATTCTGACAAAGTATCTTTTAGCACCAAAGAAAGAAGCTGGCCCTGAACATTCTGAAATAGCAGCTTCCAGTTTGCTTTATTGTTGCTTCATGGCTGAATGATTCTAAGAACATCTGTGTGTGAGTACTGAAAACTGGCAGATACAAGAATGGATGGGAGGAGGGAGGAGGGTGCACTTTAACTTAACATCTCCGAAACAATTATATTTGCATGTAAGACAATCCTCAAGAGAGAACTCCCTCTTTGATTCTGCCAGTTCTCTTTATATTTCCCCCCTTGAAGAAAAGCTTTGTTTCCTGTTGCCTTTTTTTCTTGCTTTTTTTCTGTGTTGATGAGGCAATGACTGTGATCAGACAATCATTTGATCACCTGTTAATTGGTTTGGGCAATCCACCTTTAAACTACATTTGAATTTATTAAAGCCCCAAGGTCTTTGTGTTCCAAATATAGGTTTCCAGAATTTTGTAAATGGTTTGGCTACAATCCTGTTCTTTGTATTTGTCCAGCTGTCCATCAAACAGCCAGTCACCTTCAGGTTGCACATACAGTTGAACAACTGTATGTGTAACCAAGAGCTGCCAAATTACAGTAGCTGTTTTCATGATTGGCTTTATGCGCTGATTTTGCAGGACTCTATTTTAATCTATAAAACCAAATTACAAAATTCTGGTAGCAAATATTTCTTCATGTTCTTCTGCAGGACTTCCTTTTTTGGGAGTAGTGAAATCTTTAAAATATATATTCTGTGTTTGCTATGTAGTGATTTTTCAGAGTTGCTTAAAAGAGTGGAGTTCAAATTATACTTCTATGCTAAGAATATAGAATTCCACCAATTCACTGCTCTCTGGAAATTATAGGGGTGTTTGGTTCCTTCACAGAAGAGGCAGAGTAATGGTAGTAAAGATGCTTTATACACATTTATTGAAGTTGGGGACAGGAGACAGGTGCTTCAAAAGACCTCCCAACCACAACTTATGCTCTGTTGTAAGGAGACTGAGGGCAACTAGTATGAACACCTGCTCAGTTTGGCCTTCAAATGGCATGGACTCTGAGGGTTGCCACACTGTTTTAGCAGACTTTTTGGACATCATTGGAGCTGCTACGGCTCATCAGCCTAGCCACAGTGTTTATCTCTGTGGGGCCTTGTTGGTGGGTGAAGAGATTGTCAGTACCTAGAGAGGCCTACAGGCCTTTTGCTGCAGACTGGGCCAGAGTGAGGCCCATCCTACAGCAGCATCCAATTTCCCACCAAGCCCCATTACTATATCTGGGTCTCTAACCACTCTCGTCCCCAGCTAGTCACCAAGTAAAAACTTGCTGCCACCACAAAGTTTTTACTATACTGTATTCCTGAGGCTTACTTTCAGCCCAAATCAACTCACACTGAGATCTATGTTAGTGCCCCATAAATAATATATTTATTAACAAAGTATAATGGTTTCAGAACAGTTCAATAAGTGTGCGGTTTCAAATAGTTTAGTAGTACATAAGTTTTGTAAGACAAATCAGATGTTCATAACCTCTCAAGTTACAACTCTTGCAAAGTATACATTTCAGGCTTCTCTTAATGATACAATTTATCTTTCTAAACGCACTGTCTTTCAGTCCTTTAATGCTTTCCTGGTCTTACCATCTATCTAACAACATCAACTGACATTTTCTCAAACTACTGACTTCATTCTCATTCTCACCTTCTCATTCTCATTCTGGCTTTATATTTCCTCTCATCTACTAAATATTGTTTGGTTCCTGGTGCATCCAACTGTCAGTCAGTCATGATGTGGACTTGAGTTGCTGAGTGGGTAGACTTTATATCTCTTGTTTATACTCATCACAGGTTCATGCCTCACTTTGGGTGAAGATGGAATCAGTTGTTGAAAGCTACCTCCTACCAAAATGAATGAATTTTGGCAAGGATCATCCTCAAATATGTATCTCTCTGTGTTTGTGTTCTGATGTTTTTTGGATAGCCAGGAGTCAGGACGTGGAGTTCAGTTATCAGATTGAGTTGCCCTAAGTGCTTGTGTTACATTTTACTCCTTTTTTCTACAGTTTTTGCATGGGCAAGGGGTCAGATTGATTAGTCTCTTTAATATAAAATTTCAAATGAATTGCTTACACTGGGTGTAATGTTGATGTTACTGCACCTGAACAGTGCTATTGCTACGTTTTATGCTCATTTCAACTTCTGATCTATTTTATGTGAATGTAATTGCTGAAACATTATTGTTATATTGTTTTCAATGACAGCTATTGAATTTATATTTTCTGCTTTGAGAACCACTTGAAGTGAAGTGACTTTCTAGCAAAGGAGATATGCAAGTAGATTGACCCTGACTGCTCTTACATCTCTATTCCCTAGTAATCCTTCCCACTCATCTATCTTCTATGGGCATGTCAATGTTTGTGACTTCTCTGAGATTTCCTTTATATCCAATATCTGTTTAGGAAGCCTGGGTCACTCTACATTTCTACTTCTGAAAGAGACTTATTTTCCATGCCACTTGATCAACCAGCTTCTTTAACACATGATGCTTCACAGTATATGTCCCTTGGAAAGTCAGGGACAAATTAAATCTACCATTATTTTTAAAAAATTAAACAAGCTCACCTGTTTGAGAGAGAGAAAGAGAGAGAGATACTACAGTGTACACAATGAATATTTATTGTGAAGTTAGAGGAGAAAGAGGGAGGAGTAGCATTTGAACTGTGCTCTACTCCATTTGTTTATCTTTATTTTTAAAGTTTTTCAAAGCTTTTTAAGCTTTTAAGCTTAAGTTTTAACAGCATTTAGGAAGCTTTTCTTATTCTTTTAATTACTCCTTTTTGCTTTCCACTTCACACCGATATTGAGATAGCTAAACACCATCAAATTGGCTGTGTACCTGCTTTTCTTTTTTCTCAGACTGTATTGTCTTATCTTGCCTCAGTGTGTGATTTTGCTGATTACAAAGAAGTGAAATGCTGGAAGCTGAAGGTGTTTGAGGGGGAGTTTAAGACCCAGGAAGCCAAGGTCATGGCATTGCAGTGAGACTTCCAAGAAACATCCATTTCGACCGCTCATCACCATTGCAGAGGAAATCAACAAGAACAGAGCCTTGTTTTTAGTTAACAGCAATTTATCACCTAAAATAACTAAGAAGACAAGCTGAGGGTAAAATTTGTAAGGAGGCAGTCTTTTAGATGTGGAGAAAACAGTAAGAACAACAGAGGGGATGGATACAAATAAGAAGATGTGACCTGACAGACTTGCCTTACACTCACATGATGTCAGACTGTAATGTGAATGGGAGTCCTGTAACTTTAAGTAATGAGGAGAATGAGGAGATTTTGGAGATCTCAGATGTTTCCTTAATGACTCAGGTGCTGCAGTCTTTACAAATTGCTCTTCCTATTTTAATTACTCATTTGAGTGAACTTAAAAAAAACCCAATAAATATGAAATGAGTTCACCATTGTTTGGAGGAGGCAAGGAGGCAGTGCATGATGATAAGTCACCTCTTGAGCTAAAAAAAAATCAGAGACTTTAATAAAGAGGCGAGGGTTTGCTAAGAAACAATGGAAATAGGTCAAGATTACAGACTTCATTAAAACAGGGACACATAACCCATCTAAGAATGAAGGGGAAGAGAGCTGTATTCAGGGGTCATTGAGAAGTTTTGAAATTGATTTACCAGCGTCCACTATAAGTGATCTACAGAGTCAAGAAAACAGCTATGTTTATGGCAAGGTTGATGTGGATTTTGGCCGATGGGAGCAGCTTCAGCTTTATACCCAATTAGACCCCCCCTCCATACTGGATAATAAAATGTATATGAAGATGGCAAGTTGGAAGGACTTAAATATAGGGTGTGAGATGACAGATTGTGCTGGTGAAACATATCATCTCCCCATGGTAAAAAATGCTACCAATATAATTTCTAATGAGTTTCAGCATAATAATTTTAGAAATAAACAAACAGATAACCATGAATCTTCCCATCTGATGGAAATACGGAACTTACTCATTAATATAAAAGATTTCAATATGGCTATGCTGGGTTATTTGATGAAGAAAGAGCAGCTCCTAAATCTAGCACGACCCACCCGATCATCTCTGGCACTTTCACTCCGGACTGTCCCCCCGAAGGAGGCCCGCAAAGCGAGTACTCGCGGGAGGGCCTTCTCGGTGGTGGGTCCGTCCAGTTGGAATAAACTACCGAGTGAATTGCGACAGGCTCCATCGCTTGCGTCTTTTAAAAGAGGCCTTAAAACCTTACTCTTTAGTGACGCCTTTAATAATGACTAGCGTGTTTTTTTTTGTTTTGTTTTTTTTTAAACCCGCCTTACCTTTTCTTAATGATTATTCTTGTTCTGATGATACTTTGTTTTGTTTTTAACCTTTTCCTTGTAAACCTCCCTGAGTTCCCGCTCTGGGAAGTAGGAGCGGTTTAGAAATTTGAAAATAAATAAATAAATAAAATATCCAACGATAAAACCAACAATAAAACCGAATAGAGCAGGAATACACATGACAACCCAGTTTTAAGCTCTGATAAGACTGAGTACTATAATATAACACCTAGTACAAGAAAGATCACTAATATTTCCTTGGAAGAGCTACTACTTTGTGTTGACCCTAATCATATAGCACAGATGGACAACAACCCGTTAAGTCCCCCTGATAAGGAGATAAAGAGTAGCAACCATTTTCCCTGTGCAACAAACAATAATTTAAATTGATCTTTAGAGGATACCAGTAGAGTGACTCTAGATTCAACTAGTCCCAAGGGAAGCAAGATTCCTGGGAAGATTAGAACTAAAAGGAAGGCAAATCAGACTAAAAACAGAAGAAAGAAAATTACACAGAAGGATGTAACTTTACTAAGAGGAAAGAGCAAAGAGGCCAAGAAAGGCACTAATTTTGGATTACTCTTTAAATTATTGGATAGAAAAATACCTATAGTAAGGAAAAACCAAAATGAAAACATGAGAAATTCCCATCATAAAAAGTAACGATCCAAAACCCAGAGAGGAGAGGTTGTAAAGGGATTTAACCAAGAGAGAAAAGATATGCAAGAATCAAGGGAAACTGCCCCACAGATGGGAGAGTTAACCACTAGGAGAATAGGTGGCCCTCATGAGAAGAGTGCCCTTAATCTACTCCCAGATTCTGAGACAGAGACCATCGTTTATAACCTGCAACAAAGAAATAAGAATATTCAGGAGGGTTCCCCAACCTGGTTATAATTGGGAATATAAATAGAATTAGATGGGTAAGACATAGAGGAAGGAACCAGGAGATAATATGACAAGAAATAGGTATGTAGATGACAATAGGTGGATGGATAAAATGTATGATCAGGGATGTAGGAGTCTGCAGTAAGGCAAGAACAAGCTAGAGAGTGGGGTCAATGGAGACACATTATAATTGACTCTTATCCTTAGTATCCTGGAATGTCATGGGATAGGGAGGTAAAATGAGAGATGATGACACAATATTCTACTGTTACAAGACTGGGACCCTTGATATGCCTGCACTAAAAGGCTTTAGAGCCTTCGGAATATCTGTGGAACCAACAAAACATGGTAGGGCAAAAGGGTATTGGGAATACTAATCTCTACTACTTTGAATGTTAGCGTTGATGTAATACCTTCTCACTTACAGTCAATTATGGTGATATTAATTAAATACAAACAGACAACCTGTGTGATTATAAATGTATATCTTACACCAATTAAAACCAAATAACAAATAGACACTGAATTGAGAAATTTAGAAACTTAATAATTAAATAATTATAAAATATCCTAGGGCATTCCTTATATTGGGAGGAGACTTCAACACATGGATAGGACATGTTGATAGTAGTTTTTATAAAATATATAACTTATGTCCCCCTGAAGGTGGGGAAAATTTGCTTCCACTGAAAAGAATGTCCAAAGGCCAGAAGATCAATTACGGAGGTTATATGTTAATGCAGACAATAAATAAGAGCCTCTGTATACTAAATGGATCGTATCCTAAGGACCAACCAGCTGAATATACGTATTGGTCTGGTGAAAGGATAAGGCTTTTAGATTACATAATAGTCTCAGAAAACATGGTGGCCTGTATTAAATTGTTTGAAGTTGGTAAACTTTATAGATAGTGATAATCTGCCTCTCAGTATTCTTTTTGAGTTATTGGGCTCTAGTCCTTGGGTCAATGATCACTATAAGGAAGCCTTGAAGCCAGGTGGAAATAGAGTTAAAGTGGTTAGACGGAATAAAAATGTTGACTTGAGATTAGTAGAACTGATGGATTAAGAGCAGATGACTAAAACCTTAACAAAAGCCTTGGTCCAAGAGAATGCGGATAGATGTCTTGAGGGTTATGAAATTTTAACTCTAGGGTAATCAATGAAGAGAATTCTATCATCACTAAAATCAATAGTCAGTGAGAAAACGGCTGGTTTGAAGGGACTGTAGAGAAGCCAAAAGGTAATTGAGGATAAGCTATCACATTTATAGAACAAAGCCTGAGGAAATGACACTTATTGACCTGAAACAACAAAAGGCACAGTATAAGTCTCTCTTACCAAAAAAGAAAAAAGAAGCATTAGATAGAGCTTGGAGACAATTAAGTGAAGCAGTTGGGCTAAAAAAATCATCCTTGCTCTGGAGACTTGTTGCTGATTGCCCTCAAAGCTCCCATCTGGCAGGGAATTCATATATTCTACCTGAAACATGGGAAAACTACTTTTTAACTAAATATGCCAACCTTGATAAGTGCTTCATCTTATCTAGTTGAATTCCTCCAGATAAAGGGACCCAAATAAGGGTAAAGTTTCCTTGGAGGGGAAACGAAGAAGAGGCAGCAACTGTGGACCACGGAGGGAGGGCTGGTGAACTATGTGTATGCAGGAAAATGCTTCATCTCCTACTAGGAAAATACTTTTGCCATTCTGAAGGTGGAGCTGTCGGTGCCAGACATTAAAAGCTATAAATATTTGGCATGTCATGAGTAGAATGCTTCTCTCTCTTTCTATGCAAAGCTTCTGGTATCTGGAAAATCTTTCCTTCAAAAGCAAAGCAAAGCAAAGCAAAGTGTTCTGCTTATATACCGCCCCATACCACATTAAGTAGTCTCTGGGCGGTTTACAAATTTAATTACAGTGTGCAGGCTACACATTGCCCCCCCCCCCCAGCAAGCTGGGTACTCATTTTACCGACCTCGGAAGGATGGAAGGCTGAGTGAACCTTGAGCCTGCTACCTGGGATTGAACCCCAGGTCGTGAGCACAGCTTTACCTGCAGTACAGGCATTTAACCACTGCACCACGAGGCTCCTAACCCCCCCCCTTCTGAGGAAGCAGCTTTTAGCAAAGAATGGATGAATGTTTTTGAAAGACAAGCACAGAAGTGATTGTTTTCACATTATTTTACATTATTTCCTGCCTATTGCCTTCTTGTTGAAAAATATTTTATGCCTTTGCTGTTCTTTATATGTGGTGGATTTAAATACAAAATGTAAATGAAACTACCTTATGCATTTGTGTTTTCTATATGTTGAATTTAAAGACACAACTGTAAGAGCAGCATTGGGAACACTGTTTGCTCAAAAAACATCATCTGACCTTGGGATAGCCAAATGTTTTGAAAACAACGCTTGAAGACTGTTTCTTGCTGCTTTGGCTTCAATTTAGTCTAGTTACTCTTCTCTGTACCACTCTTGTTTGGAAACTAAGTGGGACTACAAGCAATATTAACACTTTCTTGTAAGCTATAAAACACAATATATTGGGAGAACATCTCAGAAGAAGATTTGGCCAACATAATTCTATCCAGTTTGCAAAAAAATATAGATATACAGACTCAAACTCTGAAAATACAGAGATCTTCAATTCTGATAAAGACACAGAGGCAAAACAGAGACCAGAATGCAGTTTGCCGATTACTACAAGAGCAACTCCACAAGTTAGACCTCAATGTGGAGTGGTGGATAACACTGGGTCTCTAGAAAAATTGGAATTAGGTCTGATCAAGAGATTGAGCTAAAACAAACAGTTGATCTTAATATACAGACAAACACAACAAGATTTATGCAGGATATGCCAAATTCACAAAATATGATAAACACATCTACTGCAATCAGCTTGAAGCAAGAGATCAAACCAGAACAAAGGGAAGCTCTGATCCCCACTTGTTGGGGGAAGGGCGCATTTGCCCTCCCAGCCCCGGTTTGGGTGCGCTACTTTCGCGCACATCTGGGGTTTCTGCCCGGGGACGGGAGCCTATAAGAAGGCTCCCATCCCTCGCCGCCATGTTGTTGGCGATGAGCATTTTGGCCCCACCCTCCCCCCTGTGGTTGGAGAATGAGTATAACTGGTCGCCTTTTGGGGCCGGATGGGAATTTTTGGTGGTTACTCTGATTGGCCGTGAGTAGCCATGCGTTTTCGCCCATCCCATTCTCTTCACCGCGGGGGTGGGTTCCCTTCTTTTTGGCCACTAACTTGGCGGGTAGCGCAGCTGGTAACCGTATTCAAGTTGAGAGCTAATTTGACGCCATTGCGGCGCGTCACAGCCCTCGTAACCAGTCTATCCACATTGGCTATGTAAGCGGACAAATTCAGCTATATATGACTGGAGGCCTCCCGAGGGCTGTGCTGAGCTCCAGATTTAACTCATTTACCTATTTGAATACAGAGCTTCTTGGCTGTGGGAATTTCATCCCACTCTGTTACCAGCTTGCACTACGGTGTCAGGTCCCCTTCAGTGATCCTGACTTTTCAGTTAAGAAGTTGAAGAGTTATTAATAAAGTTGTGGCCCATTTGTACCAAATCAAAGTTGTCTCACCTCTTTATTTCGGGGCTTGGGGGGCAAGGGCAGATCTCAGCATGAACACAAATATGACAAGAAATGTGAAGGCTAAACCCTCTGTGCCAGATCCACAGAATATGATAAGCACATCTGTTTTACTTAATATGGGTGCCAAAAAGAGGAAAATTTGGGACTTTTTCAGTAGCAGAGTGGCTATCAAGATTTCTATCAAAATAATACAACACATGAAGATAAGGGATTTGACAAGGGGGAAACAAACGGTGAAGATAAGGGACTTGGCAGGAAAAGGGAAAACTGACAAAAACAATTTCTGGCTTAGTGTATTTATTACATAAAATCTTTTCTGTATTCTGATTGCCTAAGCCACTAGTTAAGTGGTATGATATGGGAAACAGAAAATGAAAATGTGAAGACAAACTTGATATATAAATAAATGTTAATCTGTTAGATTTATTTATTTATTTATTTATTTATTTACTTATATACTTATATACCACACCTTCTTCCCAGGGCGGTTAACATAGATGATTAAAAAGATAAAAGGCTAAAAGGCGGACAACGACAGGGGCAGTCACAGCAGCAGTCCAAACGTATGTAAGTGAGCTGGGGCAGAAAAAGGAAGCTAGTCATTGTTAAAAGTGTCCCTAAAGAGTAGCGTCTTCAGCCCTTTCTTAAATGATGCCAAGGAGGGGGCCTGCCGCAGGTTGCTCGGTAGGCTGTTCCAAATGGACGGCCCCACCACCGAGAAGGCACGCCCACGCGTGTTCGTCTTGTGGGCCTGCCTCGGGGGGACAGTCCGAAGTGAAAGGGCCAGGGATGCACGGGTGGGTCAGGCCGGATCTAATTGTCAGGAGAGGTGCTCTGCCAGATAATCAGGAGCCAAGCCATGGAGGATTTTGTAAACCAAAACTGACACATTGAACCTTATTCGGGAGGCAACGGGCAACCAGCGTAGGCGAGCCAGGATGGGGGTGATGCAGTCAAAACGGCGCGCACCAACCACCAACCTGGCCGCCACATTCTGGACCCACTGCAATCGCTGAACAAGGTTCAAGGGGAGCCCCATGTAGAGAGTGTTGCAATAATCCAGCCTCGACATAACCAGTGCCTGTACCACAGTCCTCAGGGAGCTCTCGTCAAGGTACGGGTGAATCTGGGTGATAAGCCTTAGATGGTAAAAGGCCGACCTGGTCACGGCTGACACCTGGGACTCCAGGGACAGATCCGGATCCAGGACGACGTCCAGATTCCTCACTCTTTGCGCCAGCTGGAGGGCGGACCCGCCCAGACTGGGAAGAGGGCCACAGTACCCATCCGGGCCGCCCCCGAAGAACATAACCTCGGTCTTTCCAGGGTTGAGCCTGAGTCTGTGGGTCCTGCTCCAATCCAGAACCGCGGCCAGGCAGCGATCTAGGGTCTGGACAGCCTCCACTGCACAGGTGGAAAAGGAGAGATAGAGCTGCGTGTCATCAGTGTACTGATGACAGCAGACTCCAAATCTCTGGATGATCTCAGCCAGCGGCTTCATATAGATGTTAAAGAGCATTGGGGAGAGGGATGACCCCTGAGGCACCCCACAAGAGAGTGTCCAGGGAGCCGACAACTCACCCCCCAAGCTCACTCGCTGGGTGCGGCCCTCAAGGAAGGACCGGAGCCAGCCAAAGTCCTGGCCTCCAATCCCCACCTCTGAGAGCCGCTCCAGGAGGATACAGTGGTCGACGGTATCAAAAGCTGCAGACAGGTCAAGAAGGACCAGAAGGGTAGAGGAACCCCCGTCGGCCCTTCTCAACAGATCATCATGCAGAGCGACCAGGACCGTCTCGGTCCCATGACGCGGCCTAAACCCGGACTGGAAGGGATCCAGGACATGGTTCTCTTCCAGGAATGACTGGAGACGCAGGGCGGCGACCCGCTCAACCACCTTGCCCAAAAAGGGAACATTGGCTATGGGATGATAGTTAGACATATCGTCCACAGCCAGGCCAGGTCTTTTAATAATGGGCTTCACCACCGTCTCCTTCAGAAGACTGGGAAAAATCCCGTCCCTGAAGGAGGCTGAGGCAATTAGTGAAGCCCATTTTGGCATGCTCCCCCCTGCGATCTTAATCAGCCAGGACGGGCAAGGGTCAAACAGAGAAGCCGCAGGCCTGCAGTGTCCCAGGGCCCTGGAGGCAATCTCAGGTGTAACAGAGGAATAGAATAGAGGAATAGAATAGAGGCAGTTAGGTATATACAGTAGACCCTTGTATAGCAAGCGGTTTGTTTAACAGAAAATCCATTTAAAGGGAAAAAATTTCCAGAGATAGGGGGAAATTGCTTAACAGAATTGCCTATGGGTCAAATCCGTACAACAGAAAAATGGTTATGATTAAGGATTAATTCATTTTCAATGCATTCCTATGGGAAATTAGTACAAAGGAAAATTTGCTTAACAGAATTTCATTTGGAATGAATTAATTCCCTTATACAAGGTACCACTGTAGAAGAACTTCTATGTATAAAGTGAAACATATAGACCAGGAGGCAGCTCTATTATAATAGTCCATAAAGTATTAATTTGAATTAGAGATGATTGCTGACATTAGGCATTCTTTGGAAGAATGGCTAAATATACTGTGGATGATATATAGAATATATATAGCAGGCCTGCCCAACAGGTAGACCGCAAAGTGTTCAAAAGTAGTGCACTGGCCATCAATAAAAAAAGTGAGGGGATAAGTTCTCCCTCCCTCCCCCACCCCAAGGACCACCACTGCCCCAGCGAAGTGCTAGGTCTGCCAGCCTACTGTCTCAGCCAAGCAGGGCAGTTCAAGGGCCATGGCACATTGAAATCTGTTCCCTCCAGAACAGATTAATTGGATTTCAATGTATTCCTATGGGAAACCACTTCTCTACTTAACATACTTATGAGCATGTCCTCGGAATGGATAAAATTTGTAAGTAGATGTTTTAGTGTAGTAGCCCTCAGGCACTTTGGGCTGGAAAAAGTAGACCTTGACCTGTTCAAAGTTGAATAACCCTGATATATACTTAGCCAAATCTATCCTAGTTGGCCAAATCTATCCTTATATAAGGGCATAGCTAAGGACTCATACTTTAAGGGTTTCGGCACCTTAGGCGATTGTTCACCTAAAGGCCCATTGAGAATATTGTCTACCTAATGAGCCTATTCAGGCCATTGTTCATCTTATAAGCCTATTTCAGACCAGCATGACATGAGGTCAAAGTGGACTATAAAATGGAGTACTCATAAATAGCTTTCCCCAGACTGACAAAGCTGTTTGGATGAGCAGTGAAATGTTTCAATCTCTCAAGAAAAGAGGTCCAATTGCCATGACTCACCTTCTAGATAAACTCACCTGGATGACTGAGAATATTCACAGATATACGCCTTACTGTAATCTGTCTTGGGTCCTTTTCCAAGAAGAAAGGTGGGGTCAAAATAATCATACATAAAATAAATAAAATTAAAAAATTATAATTACTATTTAAAACAGGCTTCACTTATTTCAGTGGGTCTTCTAGTCCCAGATAAATGTGCATGGGATTGTCTGCATGCACTTACATGGGAATATGTAATGTTCTATTTACTTGCATGCATCATTTGTAAGATCACATTGCAATGCAACTAATGGTTCAATGGCTTGATGCTTCTATTTTGAATTTTAACTTAATTTAATGTTCACTGACTCTTCACTTAAAGTATGACTATATTTTGCCAAATTAATTGCCCTCCCACTTGAAATGACGAGACGAATCAGGAATGTGGGGTAAACTGGGCCACACTTTATTACAAACAACAACAACAACAACAACAACAACAACAACAACAACAACAACAACAACAACAACAACAACAACAGAGAGGAGGAGTTGGGCATCAGCACACATGGTTGGACCCCGGGGTCACCCGAGCACCCTCCAACCAGGCAGCATAGGGCGAGACACAACCCCCAGGTGGTGCAGTCACTCGACAACACCCACTGGGCCAGTCAATGTCATTACCCCTCCCTGCATACGATGGCCAATTCTGGGTAATTTCCAGCACAGGGAGGCGCCCCTCATATCCGCCCCGGCACCGTGACCTCCTGATCCGCAGTGCCGTGGTTATGGATACTCGGGGGCAGATGTTGTTCCATACTCACCGCTGCCCTTCATCTGCTTCTGCCACCTGTGTGACCAATAAACGCAAAGGACCTCCCTAACACCCAGGCACCAGTGTGGGATAGGCAAAAAATCCCCGCTCTCCAAGGCCAATTCTGAGAGCGGGTCAAAAATTCCTATCCGGCCCCAAAATAGGCGACTAGTAAGACTCACACTAGTCCTAATGAGGTGGGCGGGTGGGGATCGCCATCTGGAAAAGCCTGGTGGTGGGGTCGGAGCCGCCCTGTTATAGGGCGCTCCTCCCCCCGCCCCTCTGAATGCTCTCATGCGTCCTTCCCCGTCTCGCGCAGTCTCACGTGAGGGCAAGACAGCTCCGCCGGGCGGAAGGACCGCCTGCGGAGCCAGAATTATCCATACTCAAAAGCCTTTCACTTCCATTTTATTTCTAGATAAGGGATTGGGATTCAATATAACTTTATCAGATTAAAGAACTGAGCCAACGTAAACATATTTCAGCAGAGAAAATTCCAAATTTTACATGTAGACAGAAAAAAAAATGGATGCAGAAATGTATGAGGGGTGACACTTAACTTTGTGGTTGGCCACAAGTTAATTGTGGAGTAGGGAATGGCAAACCACTCCAGTATTCATGCCAAGAAAATTCCATGGACAAGGGGTCATGAAGAGTCGGTCACGACTGAAACGACACAACACACACACACACACACAAGTTAATTATGGGGTCTTACTTGACTATTGCAGAAATTTGGTGTGTGTGTGTGTGTGTGTGTGTGTGTGTGTGAGAGAGAGAGAGAGAGAGAGAGAGAGAGAGAGAGAGAGAATGAAGAAAACAAAGACACAACCCTGCTATTATGCATCAACAGAAGTACAACACTGACATGAAGGAAGCAATACTACCATTCTATTTTGCTTTGCTCATACCTCGTTTGGAATAATGTGCCCAGTTCTGGCCACCCTTAATTTGAAAAGGATGTCAGCCACCTGGAACATATATAGAGACAGGTAAACAAGATGCTATAGAGAGTCTGAAACCAAGCCCATTGAAGACACTGGATGTGTTGAGCCTGGAGAAAAAAGACAGAGAGGTGGTATGATAGCCATGTTCAAATAACTGAAGGGTTATTATCAGGCAAAAGATTGTCCACTGTGGCTCCAAACTAACAGATTCAAATTAAAATCATGAAGAATTTCACTCAACCTGTAGATGATCTTCCTGATAATATGGGTTATGTAACAGTAGAATAACCTACCTTGTAAGTGGTGGAAACTCCTACCTGATTGCATGTCGGCCTTAAAGAGATGTATTAGTTGTGGATTTTCTGCTGAGGCAGAGGTTAGACTTTGTAACCTTGAAGTCCCCTCTATCTCTACATAATTTTTCCTATCTTTAAAACAATCTTCAATGCACGTAAAACTGAGACACTATATTATTTATTGCAATGCCAAACTGGAATGGTTTGATAATTTTTTAAAAATGCAACTCTCCATAATTAAAACAATGTTGCTAATTATTCTAGTGCACATTTCAAAGGCAAAAACTGTTTTTGTTTTCAATTAGCAGTGATGAAACAAGGCAGAATAATTTTTATAAGGATCAGTTGCAATTTTCAAGATTTGTGAAATGTAACAGAAGCAAATAAAATGGCTGTTATTTGGCTAAAGAATTCTGCGTAATAAATGATCATATAGACCAAACAAATAGACAAGAATGGCCCTTCTTAGGATAGGATGCAATTATATAGCAGACTATGTCTCAAAATGTCAGCATTCATATTCCACATTAATATCAGAAAATTGAAGCCAGGGCACTATTCTGGTAATCATAATGGTTACTCTGCAAAGTGGTACAATTTCTTTTCATAGAAAAATGTATAGAGCCATAGTTCTTTCTGAAAATGGTCCCTTGTGGGTATTTGCATAAGCAAAGCACCACTGCTATTTGATTCACCATATCTATTTTCATACAAATTTCTCCCACCTATCTCTATTTGTGCCATTCCCAGAGATAGATGTGCAAGATTAAACAGCAGTACAAAAATATTGCCATCATAAGAAATATATGATAGTAGTATAATCCATAATGGAGATGGAGATTTGTGTGCTGCATAAGCAGAAAAGATATTGCACATTGCTAATTAATGCCAAAACAGAATGACTTTAGGGAATATTTTGATTATTTGAAAAGGGATTCTTTAGGAGCAAACCTTTAGGCTCAAAAGCCACTAGCAGTGTTCAGCTGTTTTCTTCAACAGCTCCTAGAAATACACTTAAGCAGAATATCATCCCTCCCTCCTATTTTTTGAGAAATAAATTGCATACGTGCACACACACACACACACACACACACACACACACACACACACACACAC
>JAHTLZ010000021.1:8665154-8686174 GCA_023846285.1 Phrynocephalus versicolor
ACACACACACACACACACACACACACACACACACACACACACACACAGTTGAGAACATATGCACAAGCATTCCTTATTCAACAGGAAATTGCATAGAAATAAATATTAGCAAATTTCACCAGAAAAGACAAAAGCAGAAGGGCAGAATAAAACGGTAGGGCAGTCAGGAAAATATTTGCAACTTATTGCACAATCAGCATTTGTAGTGACATATGTGGCACAAACTTTTTAAAGGTAGATGTTTGATCTTCAGCTTAGCATTTCTTATTTCTCTTCTTCCCCAAATTAGCCACTGAACAAATTAGTTTTCTAGCAAAAACTAAGCCATAATTTCTATAGAACATTACATGGACTGTCTATAGACCAGATTATATTGCTTTTCCATGTAGTATTTGGACCCAACTCTTTCCTGGGACTGGCATTTAACCAACTTAGGTTAATTGCCCAACCCTGGCCCTATCTGGACAACAGATTCCTCAGGACTTTGGTGCAACTTCTGAATTGACTACAACAATGCTCTCTTTGTGGCATTTCCCTTGACCCTGATCAAGTGACTTCAACAAGTTCAGAATGTGGTGGCCAGGGTGGTGGCTGGAGCAAGCAGATTTGATTGCATCATCCCAGTACTAGCATGCCTCTACTTGCTACCCATTGAGTCCTGGATAAGAATTAAGGTTTCGACTTTCATGTACATCACTCCCCATCATTTGGGCCCACATCACTTGTCAGAGCATCTCTCCACAATATCAATTGGCTGGCCCACAAAACTCCTCTAGGTAGCCGAGGGAAACCTATAAATCTTCTACAAGAGGCAGGGCCTTCTTTGTGGTGGCTTCATCCTTGCAGAATGAATTGCTGGAGGAACTTTGCCTCACCGTCTCTTTGGTGCAATTCAACAGGCAGTTGAAGATATGGTTCTTCACCTTTCTATCCTCATACCTGCAGTTTTCTTTATGTATTTTTCTTTATGCAATCCTATTATTGCTCTGGTGCCCTCTGTTCTTATGTGGCAGATTGCTATATGGTTTTTACTACACTTACTACTTTGATTGTGCATTGTATTGTGAACTAGCCCAAGCAGTACTGTGCCATTCATGGGATCATATATTAAATTAAAATAATAAATCAACAAATAAATGCATTGCTAACAAATAAACCAATCGTACTTCACCAATTTCAACATTATCATGAAAATTTATAAAAGAACTTTCTGGGGAAAATGAATTGATGTGTAGTCCAAATATTCTGTATCTCGTGGACATGATTTCCAAACAAGGTATGTTTGCACAAGTGTTTAAAAAACCTCTAGAAGAAGCTTTTGGGGTATTCCACTTAATATATATTCATGATAAGGACATGAACCAGTAAAAAAATAAATCCAAAAACACTTGGTGAATCAAAGAGCCTTGTCATGCATGAAAAGATCATGTATTTCAGGCTCTGAGATCCCACTGGTGCTTTGGGACTCATGGTTTCATTCCATTCTCTGCAGAAAATGCACAGAGATGGGTCTATAACAATTAGGCTTTGGGCTGCTTCATGCAGATGGCCATCTGTGATCTCAGAGTAGGGGTGGGGTTGGATTCCAAAACTCAGTAGCATTAGAGCAATGCTTCATGAAAGGACTGGTTTCACAATTAAATCAGCCCAAGTGGCTTTGTTTAGTGATAAATCATTTATATGTTTGATAAAATGCAAGCCAAGCAAAGGTGATTTTTGTTTTCTCTCCACAAGGTACAGCCTGCGGGAATACACTGATTGGCTACTCTCAAGATCTGTAACTAGGACTGCCTTGGGAGCAGAAACCACTACATTCAAAAGAAAGAGAGAGAGAGAGATCAGGATTTTTCTTAAGTTAAGAAAAATGAAGGCTCAGGAAATATTGCATGTAACAATTTTTCCTTGAAACAAGGTCTGTTTATTAAAAAAAATAATTAATAAATTGAGGACAGAGCAACCCAGCATGATAGGAACTAATTTAGCTGATGGCTGCAGCTGAGTTTCTAACATGCTGGTTGCTAGAGCATGTGAGCCATGGGTGGTTCAAATATGATAAAATATTATGTGGAAGGAGAAAGGTGGAAGATTTTCCCCTCATTGTTTACTAATTTCCACAAATGAAAATAGTGGGGGCTTCTCTAAGATAATCAGATACCCAAAGCTATGACTAGTTTTTTTTTCCCACTGTTTTGGTACAAGGTAAAAAAATAAAAATATTTTTTTAAAAAATGAAACAAATGAAAAATGAAACATTTTTAGAAAAACAATGAAAAGAAACAAACAATAAAAACAAAAAACAATAAAAAACACCATTTTGGCATTTCGTGCCCATCTCTAAATTCTATACATTTTTCCTTAGTGCTTTGTCTCACATACTAGTCACCTTTTTTTAGATGGTAAGAACATCTGAAGAAATAATTCCTTAAATATCCTGAGTTAACCTTCAGTTCCTGCAGGATGTCATACCTTCTTGTACATGGGTCTTCACTGGCAGTATAGAAGAGCTTCTGCGGTAAGAGATGGAGAACAACGACTCTGGCTTTATCTTTTTTCATTTGTAATTGCTATTACAAGATTTTGGTTGTATAACTGTTGACCCAAGTTGAGAGCCACATGAAACAATGTTTAAATTGGCTACCCCACATAAAGCCCAATATTTCAGGACCATATAAGTAAATTCTACTTGTCAGTCACAATGATCTGTAACACCTGCTGGCAACAAGCACTAGGGTCATGTTACCTATGCTAGTCCTTTTCAAAGTGTGGGCTGGTCACTCGCAAGCGGAATGCACAATTAATTAAATGATATTTATTTATTTATTTATTTATTTATTTATTTATTTATTTATTTATTTATTTATTTATTTATTTTCTTATTTGTATACAGCCAGTCTTTGGGAAGAACTCTGAGTGGTTTACAGCAAACAGTGGGCATAAAAACAAACAAAGCAATAACAACAATAATAGACATATAAAAGAAAATAAAGAAAATAATAAAATAAATAGTAGAATTAGTAATATTATAAGTAATAAATAATCAGATTAGAATGGTAGTATAATTCACATAAAAATACAAATATAAAAAAGAGGCGCACAAGAATTGAGAATAACTATAATGAGCAAAGGTTCTATCTTTGCAAAATCAACCTGCATTTTAGAAATAATTACAAACAAATTCCACCTCTGCATGATTAGTTTCCCCTGTTGTCATAACACTCAGATGAAGAAAAATAATTGTTTGAACAGAACTGAAACAGGGACAGAGTCATGGTTAATTATAATAGAGGGCAAAATATTCAAGTCTTTTGTTGATGGTTTTGCTTTCTTAGCCTTACTGAAAAATTTGAATTGCATTGAAATAATGGATTTCTCACATGATGTAGCAGCCATTCTCAATCTTTTTTTGTCCATGACCATAAACACAGTATGAAAGAAATACAGGCCAAATCAGGAATGTATGTCTCATAATAAACCTTATTAGTGGTGTGTGAATAATTATTTTTAGTCTGTGGCCCCCTTCCAATGTTCTAGAGTTGCCCACCCAAGAGGGATATGGTCCCTTTTGAGAATGGCTGTTGTAAAGCCATTGTCACTGTGTCTTCCCTTCTCTTTTAAGCCTCTCCTAACCCCTCCTCAACCCTCCATCCTAACCTCCCTTCCAATATCTGTATCAATATTAGAGATGGGCACGACTCAGGAAAAAAACTTCGTTTTCGTTTTCTTTTTCGGCTAGGGTCCGAGTCGTTTCGTTTCCGTTTTCGCGAAAAATCGGAAAAAATTAGTCGTTTCGTTTTTTGTTTTTTTCGTTATCGTTATACTGGTTTTTTTTGGGGGGGGTAGCGGGCTCCTGGAGGCACCTCTGTGGGGTGGGTGCCTCCGCCGGCCCGCTATGAAGGAAGGGACAGCAGCAGCAGGCTCCAAGAGACCCCTCAACATGGGGGTCTCCCATCCTCACCTGCTGCTGCTGCAAAATGGCATGCACAACCATATGGTTATGCATACCATTTGCAGGCAGAGTGAGACCTGCTCGAGTACTTGATACCCTGGTATGAGCGTGTCGCCAGCCATTTGCAGGCCAGGCAGTGCCACTGCACCTGCTCAAGCACCTGGTCCCACGAGCGGGTCGCACCTGCCATGTCCCACAAAGAAGGGAATCGTACTTGCGTGTGTAGTGCAATGCAAGTCGATCTGGCTATGGGCTAAGGTGGATTAGGGTTAGGGCTAGGGTTAGGCTAATGACGGGTAAGGTTATGGTGGGCTATTGGGTTGCACCTCTGGGTGCCTCTCTGACCCACTAAGAAGACAGTCTGTGACGTATGGGTAAGGAGTCAAGGATTAGGGTTAGCGGGTTAGGGGGCTAGGGCAAGTTTTAGGGGGCTTTTTGGCACATCCCAGAAGTCTCAGTGGCCAAGTGGCCATGCGATTGGTGAGATGGCTCCAAAAATTTGCATGGTCGTCCCCTCCCACATGGCTGGCCAGGCCACTGGGCCAGCCCATCATTGCACACTGCGCAGGTGTAAAAAAAAATAAAATAAAATAAAATCAATGGAGGACACAGGAGGAGAGGAGAGACATTTTGTTGCAAGAAAAAAACCACTGCTACTGTGAAAAATCTGGCAGTTCATACATTTCTGCGTGTTTCTGTTGTGCTTGTGTTTTTGGACCACGATTTCAAAAACAATATTGCATTCGCCGCCCCATTTTCGATCCCCCGCCCGCACCGCATGGCATGGCGACGAGGCGACTCGAGTCCGGCTGCCCAGGACGGGGGAAGCCGGGACACCCCCTCCAGACCAGAAACCCCCCCTCCGGTAGGTGCCCTACTGAGTGAGTGCCCTTAGTCAAGCGGGCATTTTCCGCCTGCTTTTTGGCCCAGGAATGGGTGGGGGGGAGACCCGGGGGAGAGTTTAAAAAAGTTTTTTCCTGTGCCGCCCGTGCCGCTTGGTTGCGCTTTGGCGGCCGGCGGCGAGACTGGGCTTTTTGCGGCGGGCGAGTCCCACCACCACACCAGAGCATCTCAGGACGGAGGAGGGGGGGAGGCCGGGCGGGGACCTCCAGAAACCACCCCTCTGGTAGGTGCCCTGAGGCACGGCAGGCATTTTTCCGCCTGCTTTTTGGCCGGGAACCTGGCTTTTTAACTTTTAAAAACTTTTTTTTCTGTGCCGCTTGGCATCGCGCGCGATCGCGCGATGCAAGTAACGAGCACGACAAATCAGACCAAATTGTTCGTTCGTCGGTTCGAGCTCGAAGTCTGGCGGAGTAATTCCCGTTTCCGTTTCCGTAGAGTAACGGAAACGAGTAACGGAAACGGAAACGGAAATACCGCTAAGTCGTGCCCATCTCTAATCAATTTGTCTGTACAGAGATTGGAGCCTAATTGAACAGGTGGAAGCTCTGAAGGCACAGAAGATGGGAGAATGATGATTACACATGACATTATTACACAATTCAAAACACATATATGAAACATTTATAGTTATATGCTGTCAAGTCATAGATGATTTATAATTACTGTAATAGGGCTTTCAAGGTACCTGATATATTTAAAGTGAGAATTCAAACCCTGGTCTCCAGAATCCTAGTCAATGACTCTGTCTACTACATCAGATTAAGTATCCAGATGCATTATATGTATTTTAAAGAAGTTGAAATTCATATACAGGTGAAACTAAAAAAAATGGAATATCTTGCAAAAGTTCATTTATTGAAAACATCCAATATTCTAGGCTCAAAGTGTCCCACACTATTCAGCTAATCAGTACCATCTGCAAAGGATTCCTGAGCCTTTAAATGGTCTCTCAGGCTGGTTCAGTAGGAATCACAATCATGGGAAAGACTGCTGACATGACAGATGTGAAGAAAACCATCAGTGACACCCTCCATAAGGAGGGAAAGCCTCAAAAGGTAATTGCAAAAGAAGTGGGATATTCCCAAATTGCTGTATCAAAGCACATTAATAGAAATTTATGTGGAAGGGAAAAGTGTGGAAGAAAAATGTGCACAAACAGCAGGGATGACCGCAGCCTGGAGAGGATTGTCAGGAAAAGGCCATTCAAAAGGGTTGGGGATTTTCACAAGGAGTGGGCTGAGGCTTGAGTTAAGATGGAGGCTGGTGCATCAAGAGCCACCACACACAGATGTATCCTGGAAATGGGCTTCAACTGTCATATTCTTCTTGTCAAGCCACTTCTGAACAACAAACATCAGAAGTGTCTTACCTGAGCTAAAGAAAAAAAGAACTGTTCTGTTGCTCAGTGGTCCAAACTCTTTTCTGATGACAGAAACTTTTGCATCTCATTTGGGAATCAAGGACCCAGAGTCTAGAGGAAGAATGGAGAGGCACACAATGCATGATGCTTGAAGTCCAGTGTGAAGATTGCACAGTCTGTGTTGATTTGGGGAGTCATGTCATCTGCTGGTGTTGTTCCATTGCGCTTCATTAAATCCATTGTTGACACAGCCATCTACCAAAGCAAAGCAAAGCAAAGCAAAGTGTTCTGCTTTTATACTGCCCCATTCCACTTAGAGCAGTCTCTGGGTGGTTTACAGTTTTATTACAGTATGCAGGCTACACAGGAGATTTTGGAGCGCTTCATGCTTCCTTCCACAGACAAGCTTTATGGGGATGCTGACTTCATTTTCCAGCAGGATTTGGCACCTGCCCACATTGTCAAAAGTACCAAAACCTGGTTCAGTGTCCATGGGATTACTGTGCTTGATTGACCAGCAAACTTGACTGTCCTGAACCCCCTAGAGAATCTATGGGGCATTGCCAAGAAAAAGATGAGAGACATGGGACCGAACAATGCAGAATTGCTGAAGGCCACTATTGAAGCATCCTGGTTTTCCATATCACTTCAGCACTGCCACAGGTTGATAGCATCCATACCATGCAACATTAAGGCAGTAATTGATGCAAAAATGTCTGACTATGGGCTGATTAAAAGGCTGGGTAATTTGTCCAGCATCATCTGGAATTTGCTTACACTACTAATAATTGGCTTAAGCATGTAAATTTTTGAGCCTTTTTTTTTTTAATCCCTTGTTTGGAGAGCCAGGGTGAGATAAATTGGAATCCAGTGGCCTTGCTCTGTCTTCCCAGAAGTCTGTCATGGTAAACAATTGCAGTGACCTGAATAGCATGGCTTGGATGCCTTCAACAGTAGAGTTACTAATGTACATTTTATACATTAACATGACTGTTCAAGTAAGACTATTACTGTTCCCCAGACCCTTGCTTGGTAAAGATGAACAGAAAAAGGGGTTGGATGGTTGAAACAGATAAAAATTAAAGTCTTGGAATAAAAAAGAAAAAAATATTCTGACCACAATGAAATCATCTGTTCATCCTCCCGGGGTTGCACAAATAGAAGGATTAGGGCTATGTTCTTGCTTACTGTGATACTGCAGTTTTCGGCCTTTCAGTTTTCTCTTTCTAAAACAAAAATAAGAGTACAGCTCCTTTGCTTAAGTTTTCCCTGAATGATGGACTACTTATTATGTGTGTCTTTTATATGAAGGTATATGATCACATAGAGTTTGTGTTTATAATCACTTATAACCATGTGTGATTGCATTGGCACTATGTTTTTAATGTTAGTTTTACACACTTTTACACTGAATTTTACTCTTTTGAACTGCTCATGTTCTCTTGTAGCTTTAATGTAATGTTGTCTTTTAATGCTAAGGTTTCCCTCAATTCCCTGTTCTCAATACACGAACATGTCTTAATTGTACTGGACTGTATATTATTCCTCATTACTGTAAGCCACCTTGGGTCCTTTTCCGAGGAGAAAGGTAGGGTAGAAATACTCTAAAATAAAATAAAATAAATAATAAATAAATATAAACATTGCCATCCTTTTCCCTGCTGACTACAGAGACTCAATGTTCTCCAGCAATATTTTGTCATTTCCTTCAAAAGAATAAGAGAAGCACAATATTCCACATTCATAAAGAGGGTTCTGAATAACTGAATATGATATATGAAGAAAAGAAGAATGTGATTGCTGTCTGTACATGAACACTCTGTAATCAAGGGAGCAGTAAGAAAATAGATGTCAAAAGAAAATTATCTTGCTTAATTTCTTTTGCTTATGTGTATTCGTTCTGAGCAAATTCAGTGATTATGTCATTGCATTATTCAAATGTATTACAGACCTACTTGAATACTTCTTTTTAAGTGTAGTAAATTGTTTTACTATTTAAAATATATCAATTGATGTGCCTGGAGGAATCTTACATTGCAAGCATAAAATATATTCCAAAGGGTTTCAGAAAGTATGGGATGATTCCTTTAAGAAATGAAATTGGTATTCTCTGCTGACTGTGTTCCGCTATTACAGTTGTATGCATTCAATCTTTTATGATAGCTTAGAGTGCTTTGGGTAGCTGAGCAGCATTTGGATAAGCGACTATTACATCCACACTTAAAATATTGATAATGCAATTGAATATTATAAGAGGATTTTCCATGGAAGCTCTTATGCTCAACGATTTTTCATGTGTCCCAGAGAAATGCTTTGGAGCCTACACTGCCAATATGAAGGTCTCTTCTCCCCTCGAACTACAACTAATCTGTCTTCATTTGCTATTCACTGGCTGCAGTAATGGCTTACAGCACAATCCTTTGCATGTCTGTTAAAAGAAGAAGATGAAGAAGACAACTGAGTTTTATAGATTCACTTAGTAAAATGGTGACCCTCCAGATGTTTGTGGGATGCAGCATCCACCAACCCTACCTGGCACCTCTAATTGTGAAGGATGATAGGAGTTGGATTTTCCTTGCCTGTGATGGACACAGATTGCTTATCCCCAGTATGTAAGATTGTACGAACCAAATAGCTTTAAGGGGGTGGGAGGGAGATGCGGGGGAGGGAAATAGAAAGTGAGAGCTTTGTTTTCTTTATCATGGTTAATTTTTAACCAACTTGTGTATTGCTTTCTAAAGCTGACTTAATAGCCCCTGAGATAATTTTTCCCCTGTCAACCTCAGAATTTTTGTGAGAGCAAGGAAGGTGGTCACTGTATCTGTACTTCTCCAGCTTTCTCTTTCTGCCATGAAATCTCAAAGATTACAGAAACAAATGCTCAGTTCTCAAACATTTCTCCATGCTGATCCAGGACTATAAGTCTGTCTTTTCTGTCATTCTCCTTTTCTAAGATCTAAAAAAGCTCTCTTTGAAGGATTCAAATAAAACTATTTTTGTTCCTTTGACTGCTTTCCTTTTTTCTCCATAGAATATAAGGTAGTAGATATAATTATGCAATATATATTGAAGCCATGACTATCTTGGGGGGATTGTGAATAAGTAAAAATGACTAGTCCAAGGCCAGCAAATGCTGAGTGAAGACCGAGGCCAGTCAACCCTGCCCACATCTGACCCACTAGCAAGAATCTAGACTAAGGCTGCTTCTATACAGCTTACCTAGGGATAAATGAGCCCAATGATGCCTACACTATGAGCATAAGAAGCTGCCTATTGCCTTTTCCTCTAAGGGGATGGCTAGAAGTGAGTAATTGCATTATATTAGCTGTGTGGAATACCTGAGGGCTGTTGAGAGACATATTTTGCTTCTAGAGTGATTCTCAGTAAGAAAATAGTAGATGGTGCTGTAAAATATTCTTAACAGAATTAGAAAAAAGAAGACACACTAGTTTGCCTGATTGCTTATCTTTCTGCTTCATCCATTTTGAAATGCTCCCCTTTCAATGAAAAAGGAAAATTTTATATTATCTCTGAAAATAAGAGGTTAATTATCATGTAAGTCTATTACTATAAAGATAATCTTTTTTTACTCAGCATGTAAAAAGTTTTTTTAAAGTGTGTAAAAAAGTCCATTAAAAAGACAAAAACTCTAGTAAATTTGAGCAGCTCTGTTCAACAGATGTATGGTGTCCTGTGTTTTATCTGTTATATATATGCTTATTTGTTGATCTAAACTAATAAAGGTTGTATATGCATACTTCTACATTTACGTTTACACTGAACTGTGGAACGTAGAATCTTAACTTTCTTTTTTGCCTTTATATGAGACTAATTAATTTTAATTAATTTACAACTTGCAGCATTTGACAAGTATTTAATGTGCAGTACCAGTGATGGGATCCCTGGATGTCAGACAGAACCTTCCTTGGCACAAGCTATCCCTTTATACATAAGGGTGTTGCAGGTGTAGCAGGTCTGTTAGTAAGTAAGAAGTCTAGAGCTTCAGTTCAAACATTTTTGACTGGGATTTTTTTCCCCTTTCAGGCTGGAATAAGACTATTTAAACCTTCATTTCTCACTTATCGAAGCCACTTCACATATCTTGCAGCAATGCCACCTGAATACTTACAAGGCTCTGTGTAACCCTGCTGGATCTTGGCTATTTCTATCTTTATGTATTGTGTCTCCTTATCTGCTCCAAGGAAAGAAAGTAGGGAGGATTATTTTTGCTTCATATGCAGGGCAGGAAACTAAGAAATAGAAAAGAGGAATGATCATTGGGAGGTCAAATAACTGAAAACCCAGTAAGAAAAAAAAAAGTGGAAGGTACATATAGCACAGTTGGTCGCTTTTTACTTTCCATCTGTACTTTCTTTCCAGCAGTGCCATCCTCTGCCTATTTAGTTGGCCTATCCCAGCTAACAATGAAAATGAATTTAAAAGTTTACTCATACACAAAAAATTATATCCATTTCATATAATTTAAATGACTCCATTTTAAGAAAACCTGGAAGTTGTATTTGGTGGTGTTTTTAGAAGATATCAAGTTACTCTAAGGAGAATGGGATTGCAGATTAATGAATTGAAGATAGCAACCCAATAACTGTAGTTCAGGGGAGAGATTTGATATTTTATCAACTTGCAAATGCATCTGCTTTCCATGAGAAAAATATTTTGAAAACATCCATCTCATTGTCCTTTTTCATTTTCCAATTATAAATCAACTTAAAAAATATATGTGATCTATATTTGTCTGTCCTGGCCAGGCCTATCATGACCCTCTTCATCATGTGCATGGTACACACATTTTAATAACAGGGACATATGGGTGCTGGGTGTTCCATTTGGAAAATAATAAATGGCAACACTCAGAGAGAAAAAGAAAGCCACTTCCAAGCTCAAAGAGCAAAAAAAGAAAGAAAGAAAGAAAGAAAAGAAAAGAAAAGAAAAGAAAAGAAAAGGAAAAAAAGAGTTGCAAAGCTAGAGTACAAAAAGGAAAGAAAGAGCAGAAGAGAAGGAAAACACATAGGAAAGGAACTGAGGAGTATTAAAATGCTTCATTATATGGCTGGTTTCTATCAATTGAAGGTCCGATCTATTTTAAAACAATTTACAGTTACATAGTTCTATCATTTTGCGTGTTCACTTTGAGAATTATCACTCTGATATAAAGATGGGGCTTAACATTGCTTCAGGAACAACTACAAGAAAAAGCCAGCGACTACAAGAAAAAAGTAATAGAATGCTTAAAACACAATTGACAGTGTGACTTACCACCGGTTATATCATGGAGAAACTGTCCCCTGCTTTTATGGACTTCCCATGATCCACAAGCAAGAAATCCCTCTCAGAACTATAGTCAGTAGTATAAATTCAGTGACTTACAATATTACAAAATACCTGGTGACTATCCTAGCCCTACTGGTTGGATTCAAGGACCACTATGTGGACAATTCAGAGGAGTTTTTTTTTTCTAAAGTCAAGAGGTGGAACTGGATACAGATGAAACCATGGTATCTTTTGATGTTAAATCTCTCTTTACCAGCATTCCCGCCACCGATGCCCTAACAACTGTAAAGAGAAGACTTAGAGAAGACAGCACCCACACCTCCAGAAGCAGCCTCAACACAGACCAGATATGTCAGCTCCTGGACCTGTATTTGAACACCACATATTTCATGTACAGAAGGCACTTCTACAGACAGAAGCATGGTTGTGCCATGGGTTCCTCAGTGTTACCAATTGTTGCAAACCTATACATGGAAGAAGTGGAGAAAAAAGCACTCCACAGAAGCCAAGAAGAAGGGAGAAAGGCACCAGAAGATAGCACTTAAGGCCTGTGGATATCCAAAGTGGGCCTTCAACAAAGCAGTGTGCTGACCCAGAAGAACAAGGGATCAGCCTGAGACCCAGACCTGACGGAAGAACTTTGTCATTCTCTACATGGCTGGAATGTCTGAGAAGCTTATTTCAAACCCACAAACACACCAAGGCAGTGATTCATCCACCCAAAGGATGCAATACCAAAACACAAAAGGAGCAATATAGTAGATGTGGTCTAGTGCACTGAGGAGTGTGCAAACCTCTACACTGGAGAAACTAAACAGCCATTAAACAGAAGGATGGGCCCAGTATAGGAGGGGTAACAATTCAGGACCAGAATCAGCAGTACACCTCACTTGATAGACACAGGGAACTCATTCAAAGATGACGATGTACACATATTAGATAGAGAAAATAGGTGGTTTGAGAGAGGGATCAGGGAAGACATTCATGTGAGCATTGAAAACCCCTCTCTCAACAGACAAAAAAAATACTTGATGCCTTCACCACCAAGGCCATAGCTAACAACCCATATTTTATGGGTTTCAGCACTTTAGGCCATTGTTCACCTTAAGGCTATTGAGACTGTTGTCTACCTAACGAGCCTATTCAGGTCATTGTTCATCTTATGAGGCTATTTCAGACCAGGAAGACAAGAGATCAAAGTGAACTATAAAATGGAGGACTCACAACTAGCTTTCTTCAGACTGATGAATCTGTTTGGATGAGCAGCAAAACATTGCAATCTCTCATGAAAACGAATTCCAGGTACCATGACTCAACTTCCAGAATGCTTCAGGAAATGTGAGATTTTAAATTATTCCATTAACCAGCATGTTTGTAGATGTGTGTTCAATATTGCAATCCATTTACAATTGTTGCATTTGAGGCTTTGTTTTGCCCCACCTACCCTCACAATGGCTGCCTCCACAGTCACTTTATGTTTCTGCTTCTTTTTTTTAAAAAAAAAATCCCATTTGGGGTAGCAATAGTCTGACATTACAGTAGAAATATAGGGGCAAATAGAGTAGGTTAAAAATGCAAAACAGCTCCCAAGAATTTAAATTTATCTAGTCATATTCACTTTGTTAAGGAAGAGGGAATATGTATTCCCCCTTTTTCTTCCTGCCAGCTTGAAGAGGTTTGGGACTCAGGGGGCTGAATTATTAATCTCTAATGGGTGTGCCCCAGGAAATAATCATTTTGCAATGAAGGGAATGTTTTTGTAATTTATTGCTTACCCGCTGCTTGGCTTCCGAAGTTCCGATTCCAATTAGAAAGATTTTTTTTCCTAGGGGCAACCACTTTGGAGTTTGGGGAAGTTCCCCTGCCATTTCTTCTAGGACAAATCATTTCATTCTGGGGTGGGGGGATTGCATTTTGTTAACAAAATAAAATGAAACAAAAAATGGTCCATTTTGTTACCTAACAAAATAATTTGTTACTTATTGAAATGACAAAACAGTGTTTCATTTTTCATTTCATGCCTATCTCTACTGAAAAGTTTAAAGATGTAATGGACAGAATTTAATAAGGCCAGATAGGGCTGACAAATGTAATTGTATTACAAAGAGATAGTTATTTACCAGAGAAAATATATCAGTAAGTTAAGAACACGTATGACAAATACCAAATGTCTAAGCACTATCAGTTATGTTATATTTTACTGATATTTATAAGTAGCAAAAAGTTATTTCATGTTTTAACCAAAGGCACAGGTGATTATTTTACTAATAATTGCTGGCACATAAGGAAAAAAATATGAATCTACAACAGAATTTTTCATCAATATATTTCAAGCTGCTATGTGCAGATGAGATAAATTAGAGGTTATTATTTATTATACTCAAAGGCCATTAGTAAAGTCACAAGGGGAGCCAGGCTGCAGGAACCTTTCCTTTTCATGGGAGTAAAGGGACAAGTGGACCCAGGGTTAGAGTGCCTCTTCTCATCATATTTATTGTTCCAGATGTCTGATGACGAAATGGGATTATTCTGTTACCACAAGTAGGCAAGACTTTCTTTACAGGAGTTGTATGGATTTTGGGAGAGGTGTTAAATGCAGTACTGTGGACCCAATCCAATCATTTATGTTTGGATTGGATCCAAATTCAGGCAAGTGCCAAAGGACCTCATCCAGAAAAGCCATTCTAGCCTCCTCCAAATGCATGAGAGTTGTGAGATGCTGTCAAATTCAGTATGCTCATGAGAGGTTTGTGAACATTCTCAGTCATCCAAGTGAGGTTATCTGGAAGATGAATCATGGCAATTGGATTTATATTAAAACAGCTCCACTGGCTCCCAATCAGCTATCTGGCACAATTCAAGGTACTAACCTTGACGTACAAAGCACTTTACAACCTGGGTCCTAGCTACCTCAAAGATTGAATCTCACATTATAAACAAACTCAGGTGTTAAGGTAATCAGGAAAGGCCCTTCTTTCCATCCAGCCACCCTCACAGCCAGTATGTCTCATGGGAACCCATGAAAGGGCCTTTTCATCTGCTGCACCCAGACTATGGAACTCTCTCCCACTAGAGGCCAGGACTGCCTCATCTCTGTTGTCCTTCCGGAAACTGGCAAAGGCCTTTCTCTTCAGGCAAGCTTTCCCTGAATGATGGACTACCATATGTATTTTATATGAATCTATAGGTTCACATAGACTTTGTGTTTATAACTACTTATAACCTTGTAGCTTTGATGTAATGTTGCCTATTAATGCTGTAAGATGTCCCTTGAACATGTCTTAATTGTACTGGACTGTATATTATCCCTCATTACTGTAAGCCACATTGGGTCCTTTTCCAAGGAGAAAGGTGGGGTAAAATACTCTAAAATAAATAAATAAATCTCAAGATGTTCATGAGTGGGCAATGGAATTGAGTGCACTTTAGCTTGAAAAATCTATATATTTGTGATATTTTGGAGAGAGAAAATGTGCACAAACCACAGGTAATATTAAAAATGCATGCATTTTAAACTTGTGCACAACATGATTTCTCTGTAAAACTTAAATGAAATACCATGCTTTTGGGGGGGCATTTTATGTGTGTGGGTAAAGTGGGAATCAGTTTTTTTTTCACAAACTACTGCAGAATTGGGTTGTAACAAGAACGCAGGGTAGAAACCGAGAAACTGAATGTGAATAAGAGTGACAAATTTCCAAATCCCTATTGTAATATATTTAGGGAGTTGCAGGGAATCTCGTGTTCCAAATTTTTGTTATTAATATATTCCTAATTTAATGTATTTTTAAAAGCTTAAATAATTAATAAAATCACACATGTATTTCCTTGGATGGTTGATTTTGCTTAGCATTCTGTAATAAATGATTTCTTGGTTAATTTTTCCAAAAGGAAAGAAGTTTATAAGCGAACAAACGTTGTCATTACACTGAAATATTTAGCTATTGCTCATTAATTTTCCAGAACCCTTTTGCTGATAGATGAGAGAAAAATTACATGAAATGGGATCTAGCAGCAAGAAATAAACAACTTTACCAGATGTTGTCTTTTTGCAAGATAGTTTCATTAAGTGTTTGATGAAAAATTTGCATAAAATATGAGAATACATTTAAGCCCATTATTTAAATCCTTGGATGTCAATACTATGTCAGTACGGGGATATGCAAAAAATCTTCTACCAGATTTATTATATCTAAATGCATTTTTATTTCAATATTCCAATTAATCTGTCATGGACCTAAGTTTCACAAAACAACAATACAGGCTTATGAATGTAAGACAGACACTGATATGAGGGCCTAGTTGTTACCGTAAATCATGTATCAAACCTGTGGTTTTTGCCACATCAGTTTGAATGGCATTTAAAGAAACTGAATACAAGTGGAAAACATGTCCAAGGGAAGTGTCTCAGAATGCCACAGGTCATTATATTCTGTTGTTGTCCCCAACTTATGGTGACCCTATAAAGGACTGGTCTCCACATTGTCCTGCCCTCAACTGCCCTACACAGCTCTCATAAACTCAAGCCTGTGTCTCCTTTATTTGGGTTTCCTTCCAATTTTCTCAGCATTATGATTTTACACAGGACATTCCAACACAAAAAGAATCCTGAGGAATCAAACCAAAAGCTTATTCACAAAAGTATTCTGTTCCCATAGTGATCAAATAGATGCAGTTTCCTATAGTAGTGATGAAAATGCTTTACTAACAATAGTGTCCAATGACACATATTGGTGAAGCAATGCACAGTGGTGCATAGTGGTGCTGACATCTGTAGCCTGAATTTATCTGATCTTCTAGCTCAAAGATCTGTAGTTATTAAATTGTTTAAAGAGCCAGCATATTACATTTTACAGTGTCAGATAAGAAATGGAGAAGTTCAGAATCAAATTGATACTTAGCTATTGACTCCTTGAGTATCATTTTTCCACAATACTACTCCTTGGATACCATTTTGCCTGCAAATGCTGATTTAAATGGGTGAACCATATATGTAAATGCACAATTAAGCAAAAAAAGGACATAAATGTTTTTCTTTATCACTTAGAATGCTTGCTAAATAATAATCAAAATAGAAAAAATAAGAAAAAAAGAGGAGAATCAGTAAAACACTAGAGGTACATAGGACAATGACAAAACCTACAGATGAATTCTACCATATAATACAAAATATTTAGATCCTAAATCCCCCAGGAAACACACTAATGGCCTAAGCATAGATAGAAACAAATGTGATAGTTTCTGAGGAGGCAATTTTGATGTGGTGAAAATGGCAGAGGGAAGAAGGGATTAAACTATCCCTGTGCTAGAAGATCCTTCTCTGAATTGCAGTGAATGACTGTTACCTGCAGGAATAAACTCAAATGCCTCAAAGTAAGAATATGAAGGTATCTTTAAAGGAAACTTTAGAGAAGAATGCAACTGGTCCAAAGAGGGAAAAAAGCATTACGGTTCACGGGGCTTGTTGCCATTCACTTATCTTTATGCATCATTCTCTATCAGTGTCAATTTCCCCTAATTTAGGATAAAGTAATTAATAATGACAGAATACTCTGGGCATAAGAGTGGGAGGAGTGTGCCATATTATTTCATAATCTATAATACCTTCTGGCATTTCCTTTTTTCACCTAATGCTGGAATTAACTTCTACCAGTCATGTGGAATAAACATGCATGCATAGAACAAAGTAAATTTGAAGATTTAATACTTTAAAGAAATATTAATAGCCGTGAAAAATCCCAATTTGGTAAAAAGGATCTTGTAAATCTTTAGTGCAAAAGGTTAGCTTAAACGTATAGCATCTTGGCTTTTAGAATTAACTAGAGAGAACTAGAGGATTTGGAAGCACACTTGAAAAGAAAGGATTTGAATTGTTCATTTAGGCGCTACATAGTAGTAAAGGGAAGTTTGAATTCCATGGGAGAAATAAACAAAACTAAGCTTGTTGGTGCTCTTCGTGGACCACTGCCTTGTTGAGATGAAGGGGCTTGTGTGACTCAGAGAAGTTATGAGCTAAGATGGACAGGTCATAGTGGAGAGTTCTGTCTGAATATAGTCCACCTGGGGTAGGAACAGGCAAGCTTCTCCAGTATCCCTGCCAAGAAAACTCCATGGACAGTAACAAAAGGCTAAAAGATGTGACACTGGAAGATGAGCCCCTCAGGTTGGAAGGTGTCCAATGTGCTACTGAGGAAGAGCGGATGACAAGTTCAAGTAGTTCTAGAGCTAATGAAGTGGCTGGGCTAAAGCCAGAAGGATGTCAAGCTTCAGATGTGCCTGGAAGAGAAAGAAAAGTCCAATGCTGCAAAGAAATATACTGCATAGGAACCTGGAATGTGAGATCTATAAACCAGGGTTAGCTGGATGTGGTCAAATGTGAGATGGCAAGAATAAACATTTACATTTTGGGCATCAGCGAACATAAATGGATGGAAATGGGTGAGAATCTACTACTGTGGGCAAGAATCACATAGAAGAAATGGAGTAGCCCTCATAGTCAACAAAAGAGTGGGGAAAGCTATGTTGGGATATAACTTCAAAAATGATAGAATGATTTTGGTACAATTGCAAGGCAGACTTGTGAACATTGCAGTAATCCAAGTTTATGCACCAACTACCACTGCAGAAGAGTCCGAGATTGAGCAATTCTATGAAGACTTATAACACCTTCTAGAACTGATGCCATAAAAGATGTTCTTCTCATCAAAGGAGATTGGAATGCTAAAGTACAGAGCCAAGTGATAAAAGAAATAACTGGTAAGTTTTGCCTTAGAGTTCCAAGCAAAGCAGGACAAAGGCTAATAGAGTTTTGTCAAGAGAACAAGCTGCTCATTGCAAACACTCTTTTACAACAACACAAAAGGGAACTCTACACATGGACATCACCAGATGGACAATACAGGAATCAGATTGATTATGTTCTTTGCAACCAAAGATGGTGGAGCTCTATACAGTCAGAAAAACAAGACCTGGGGCTGACTGCGGCTCAGATCATCAGCTTCTTATAGCAAAATTTAAACTTAAACTGAGGAAATTAGAGAAGATCACTGGGCCAGTCAGTTCCAATCTAAGTCAAATCCCTTATGAATACACAGTGGAGGTGAAGAATAGATTTAAGGAACTAGACTTGGTGGACAGAACACCTGAAGAACTATGGATGGAGGCTTGTAACATTGTACAGAAGGCAGCAATGAAAGCCATCCCAAAGAAAAGAAAATGCAAGAAAGCAAAGTGGCTGTCCAATGAGGCCCTACAAATAGCGCAGAAGAGAAGGAAGCAAAATGCAAGGGACAAAGGGAAAGATATAGAAAATTGAATGCAGACATATAAAGAATAGCGAGGAGAGACAGGATGGCTTTCTTGAATAAAGAGTGCAAAGAAATAAAGGAAAACTATAGAAAAGGAAAAAAATGAGAGATCAGTTCAAGAAAATTGAAGATATTAAAGAGACATTTAGTGCAAAAATTGATGTGATAAAGGACAAAAATGGTAGGGACTAGAGATGGGCACGACTTGAAAAAATTTTTTTTCGAGTTGTCGTTAGTCGGGCCGGTTCCGTTTCGGGTCATTTCCGTTTTTCGCGAAAATTTGCAAAAATTAGTCGGTTTGTTTTTTCATTTTTTTGTTTTTGTTAGTACTGGTTTTTTTTGGGGGGGTAGCGGGCTCCTGGAGGCACCTCTGTGGGGTGGGTGCCTCCTCTGGCCCGCTAGGAAGGGAAAGCGGGCTCCTGGAGGCACCCGTAGGTGCCTCCTATCCTCACCCACTACTAGGAAGGGGAAGCAGGGTCCAAGAGACCCCTCAACATGGGGGTCTCCACTCCTCACCTGCTGCTGCAAAATGGCATACATAGCCATATGGATATGCATACCAGTTGCAGACTATGAGACCGGTGCACTGGTACGACCATCCGTCCAGGAGAACCATGACTGGGTCACACCTGCTATGTCTCACAAAGAAGGGAATCGTACTTGCGTGTAGTGCAATGCAAGTAGATCTGGCTTAGGGTTAAGGTGGGTTAGTGCAAGGGCTAGGGTTAGGCTAGTGACGGGTAAGGTTATGGTGGGCTAGTGGGTTGCACCTCTGGGTGCCTCTCTGATCCACTAAGAAGGGGGCTAGGGCAGGTTTTAGGGGGCTTTTTGGCACATCCCAGAAGTCTCATGGCCAAGTGGCCATGCGATTGGTGGGATGGCTCCAAAAATTTGCATGGTCGTCCACTCCCACATGGCTGGTCACTTGGCCAGCCCATCATTCCGCAGGTGTAAAAAATAAAATAAAATAAAATCAATGGAGGACAGAGGAGGAGAGGAGAGACATTTTGTTGCAAGAAAAAACCCACTGCTACTGTGAAAAATCTGGCAGTTTATAAATTTCCGCGTGTTTCTGTTGTGCTTGTGTGTTTTTGGACCACGATTTCAAAAACAATATTGCGTTCGCCGCCCCATTTTGGATCCCCCGCCCGCACCACATGGCATGGCGACTCGAGTCCGGCTGCCCAGGATGGGGGGGAGGCGGGACCCCCCTCCAGAAACCACCCCTCCGGTAGGTGCCCTGCGCCCTTAGTCAAGCAGGCATTTTTCCGCCTGCTTTTTGGCCTGGGAATGGGGGGGGAGAGTGTAAAACTTTTTTCCTGTGCCGTCCGTGCCGCTTGCTTGCGCTTTAATTGCGGCGGCCGACGGCGAGACTGGGCTTGTTGCTGGCTGCGAGCCTGCGGCGAGTCCCACCAGAGCAGCCCAGGACGGAGGAGGGGGGGAGCTGGGGACCTCCAGAAACCACCCCTCTGGTAGGTGCCCTGAGGCACGGCAGGCATTTTCCCACCTGCTTTTTGGCCGGGAACCGGGTTTTTTTAACTTTTAAAAACTTTTTTTCTGTGCTGCGTGGCATCGCGCGATCGCGCGATGCAAGTAACGAGCACAACAAATCAGACCAAAATTGTTCATTCGTCGGTTCGAGCTCGAATTCTGGCTGAGTAATTCCCGTTACCGTTTCCGTAGAGTAACGGAACCGAGTAATGGAAATGGAAACGGGAATACCGCTAAGTCGTGCCCATCTCTAGTAGGGACCTAACCGAAGTAGAAGAAATCAAGGAGACTCTCAAGGAAAGTATCTAAATTACATATAAAACACCTAAACTTTGTGTTTAAACAATGTTTGAAGTTATTTGTCATGATAAGCCAATACATACTTACTTTTATTTTGTAGTAATGGTTTGGAAAGAGCTTTATATAATCCTACAGGTAGTGGAAAATCAGAGTCTATTTGTTTGTGGCAGCAGATGATTTTTTAAATACAGTTTTTAATTTGTGGACTACTGATCAATCCAGTGGAAGTGAAACACCACATTTGTTAGACTGCATAATATCTTTTAGTGCAATAATCAAAGCTTGGAAATATTAAGCTTTAGAAGTTATTTTTCATAATTATTAAAAGAAAGTTTAATGGCAACATACTCACTGAACTAAAAATAATCATATTTACTTCATTTTATTTATCTTTACACTTTAATGAAATGAAATGCTCAAAATT
>JAHTLZ010000021.1:8692064-8710751 GCA_023846285.1 Phrynocephalus versicolor
TTGGAGACAAACTTAATGTAACACATTTGCTGTCACATCGTGTGCTGTTAAATTATTATTTCCATTTGGAATATTTCTTAATGCATTTGCCAGCTTGTAAGCTGATCAAATATATTACTGAAAGCTCTTCCCTCAAAACAACCTGTGACACAATTGATGCGACTGACACAGTCTGATATAATTCAGGTTCAAAACTCTGGCAGATATTGCTACATTTCCAACAGCCTTAGGCAATTAGGTTTTTCAGTTTTCCCATAAAATCAACCTTTTGTGTTTGCCAGGGTAATTGCAAGCAAGCAGCTGTGCCTTTAGAAGGCAAAAGTTTTAATTAAAAAGATTGTGGTATTTTCAGTAATAGAATAGGCTTGCTTTTACTTGCTCAGGCAAAGTGCACTTCAGAACAGCCAAAGGGGGCAATTAGAGTTTGACGCAAATCTGCAGCCATTTTGCAGCAGAAATAAGAAAAATGTTGGTATGGGTCTATAATTCATACAGATATGCCTGCCAAATAAGGCTAGGATAGTCCATGAACTCTACACGACTATTTGTTGGGTTTAGGAGCCAGTACTGTGTTTTGTGTAATGTTAATTATATTTATATATTTATTTACTTATATTTCTATATCACCTGTCCTTATTGCAAATGAATTCAAAAAAACAGTGCTGCTTTATCTTTAAATGACCACTTCCTATTTAAGACAGAGAAGATGGACTCTGTGCCTCTGTGCATGTGCTGCACAACCCGTGCCTTAGATTGCTGCCAGGAACTTTCTATACACTTGTCACAAGGTGGTCAGGGAGCTTAGGGGGCCAAACTGGTGCCACGCATAAAGGGTGTCCCAGAAGCAATTTTTAAATAGACAGAAAATGCCCACAAATAGAGTTCTTATTTTGTTTTTCTTTCCTTTTTGAGGAATGGCAGCATTAGGAAACCCAATAGAAAGCCCTGTAAACTCACCAACCACATATATAAAAAGGGGATGGAAACAGAATAAATGGGGCAGATTAACATACTATCCTCCCCACATTTTCTAAAACCTTCATGCTGGAGGTTTGAAGTACTTGTTATTTGTCTGGGGATTGTTGAAATCACAGACTGATAAGTAGCGGAGAGACTGTGCCTGAGCCCCCCTAACCTCTGTTAAGAGAGGGGTTTTCAATACTCACATGAATGGCTATGGCTTTTCATACCCCTCTCTCATACCATCTGTTTTCACTGTCTAACGTGTGTACGTCCTCATATTTGATGGAGTGTCCTTTGTCCTTCAAGTGGAGGTGTTCTTCTGAATCTGGTCCTGAGCTGTTGCCCCTCCTATGACCTGCTAAGCATTTGTCAACATAATGAGGAACAACTATCAGAAGCTTTGCCTCTCTTGCCTCCTCCGCTGCTTGTTAATGAAGGGGAATTCCTGAGAGCTGTAAATCCCTGGGTTATCAGCAATGAAGGTCGAGGTCGGAGTTGGAGAAGAAGGAGAAGGAGAAGGAGGGATAAGAGGGCAGGGGCTCTGAATTGTCTGAGGAAAAATGGTTTGAGGTCCCCTCTGCCTTCAATTCTACTATCGAATGTATGCTTACTAGCCAACAAAATGGATGAAATACTCCTTTTGAATAGATATAACAAAGATTTTTCGAATGCAGCACTGATTTGTTTTACAGAAACATGGCTGAATGACTTAATCCCTGAAAACTTTGTACATATTCCAGGGTTTCAAATTCAACAAGCAGATAGAATTGTTGATACATCTGGGAAACAGAAGGGCAGAGGATTGTGCTTATATATCAATAATTGTTGGTCTAAAGAAATAACCACCTTAAAGAAATTTTGCGATGTGGACTTAGAAACATTAATCATTATCTGCAACCCCTTTTATTCCCCATGGGAATTTTCTAAATCTTTGGTGGTTGCAGTATATATCCCTCCTTATGCTTCTGTGACAAATGCATTAAGTTCAGGTTTCTAGGTTTCTCCATGGATTTTCTTCAAACTCACCCCCATGATTCCATAAAATCAATGTTGACTCAAAGGATCAAAGATATAGATTATCAATACTCCCTAGCAGGTGCAGATAGAATCTGCTCACCATTGCATCTTGGTCTAAAATTTAACTTTCCCAGGCCAGCAAACTATATACAACAAATTACAATTCCTAGGAACCGTTTTGCATTCTCTAGGGCGAGATTCAACTGCTTTCCCTCAGCCTAGTTAAAAGGGCACTTTAATAACACACCATACGGAGAAAGGTTCTGCCCCTGTGGGAATGAAGTAACTGAGACCCTGTCACACACCATACTAGAATGCAGACTCTATAGGTCCGAACGCCTCTATTACCTCCACCCAATTATGAGCAAATATACCGGTATGCCCTCCACTGATCTCGTGAAACTCCTGCTGTCAGGAGTAAACCAAACAATTACACAGTCTGTGGCCAAGTTTTTATTTGCGGCTCTGAGAATCTGCAAAAACCATATGATAGGGGCTAATCTTATCTGAAATATTTTAACGTTTTATGTATTTTATGTATTTTACGTATTTTATATACTGTATTTTATAAGCCTGTTTTTAATTACTCGGGTCAATGACGGTATAATAAAATTTGATTTGATTTGATTTGATTTGACAAAACTAGTTAACTAGTCAAATTATATGGGCCGAAAATGCATATCCTGATGCTTTTAGGTGATTTTAATCAAGCTGATTTAAGGAAGGAGTTACCAAAGTACTTCCAGCATGTTAAATGCCCTACTAGAGGGGAAAATATTTTGGATCATAGTTCTACAACTTTAAAGGATGCTTATCGCTCTTTATCACACTCAGCTGTGGGACATTCTGATCACTGCATGGTTCACCTTTAACCTGTTTACAAACAAAAGCTTAAAACTTTAAAACCAACAATTAAAACAGTGAAAACTTGGACTGAGGAAGCAAAGTTAAAGTTGCAAGCATGTTTTGACTGCACTGATTGGGACCTATTTGAAAACACTTCTGCTGATTTGGATGAGCTCACAGACATTATAACATCATATGACAGTTTTTGTGAGGACTTATGTGTGCCATCTAAGAATGTGAAAATTTACAGTAATAACAAACTGTGGTTTACAACTAAACTCAAACAGCTACGTCATGCCAAAGAAGAACCCCTTACAAATGGTGATAGAACATTGTACAATCAGGCTAGGAATATATTGACCAGAGAAATTAGAGCAGCAAAAAGGAACTACACTGAAAAGTTAAAGAACCAGTTTTCAACAAATGAATCAGCAAATATGTGGAAAACTCTTAAAACCATTACTGGTCATAGTAAAACTCCTCTCCATGTTGAAGGAAATCATCAACTGGTGAATGACTTGAATATGTTTTACTGCAGGTTTGAGAGGAAACTGCAGCCATCTATTCCTGCAATTTCCATCTCAGATTTAACAACAACTGAGCCTGTGGAAATTTATCCCATGTCATCAGGTCCTCCATCTTTGGTGATCACAGAGAAGGAGGGGCAAAGTCTGTTTTACAATCAGAAGTTAAGAAAAGCACCAGGTCCAGATAAAATCACTTCTTCTTGTTTAAGAGTTTATGCTGAACAACTGGCTCCTATTTTTACCCGCATCTTTAATAGATCACTGGAGATGTGTTATGTTCCTTCTTGCTTCAGACATTCATTGATTATTCCAGTACCAAAAAAATCTTCTGTCAAGGAATTGAATGATTATAGACCAGTTGCTTTAACTTCTGTGGACATGAAAACTTTTGAGAGACTAGTGTTTTCTCACCTGAAATCTATCAGAGATTTGTCATTAGATCCATTGCAATTTGCTTATCGTGCAAATAGATCAATAGATGATGCTATTAATATGTCCTTACATTATATATTGCAACATCTTGAATCTCCAAAATCTTATGCAAGGGTTCTTTTTGTTGATTTTAGTTCTGCATTTAACACTATTATTCCAGGTATCCTTATGACTAAATTAAAACAGCTGGCTGTACCTATCACATTTGTAAATGAATTGTAAGCTTCCTAGCACACAGAAAGCAGCAGGTGAAGTTAGGTAAAATTATATCAGATATTAGCAAGGTTAGCATAGGAGCCCCTCAGGGCTGTGTGCTTTCTCCATTTCTGTTTTCCTTATATACTAATGATTGTACCTCAAAGGATTCCTCTGTTAAAATAGTGAAGTTTGCAGATGACACTACGGTGATTGGCCTCATTTGAGACAATGATGAATCTGCCTATAGGCAAGAGATTGAAAAACTAGTTTTATGGTGTACTCTTGAATTAAACACATGCAAAACTGTTGAAATGGTGGTGGATTTTAGGAGGACTCGTTCTATACAGCCACCTCTTATGATATCAAATAACTTAGTGTCAATAATGGAGTCCTTTAAATTTTTAGGTACTATTATATCTCAAGATTTAAAATGGTCATCTAATATTGAAAGTAATATTAAGAAAGCACAACAAAGAATGTTCTTTCTGCATCAACTTAGGAAGTTCAGACTGCCAAAAGAACTGTTGATTCAATTATATAGAGGTGTTATTGAATCTATTATCTGTTCCTCTATAACTGTCTGGTTTAGTTCTGTGACTAAGCATGACAGATATAGACTTCAAAGGATAATTGGAACTGCAGAAAAAAATTATTGCTACTAATTTGCCATCTGTTGTGGAATTGTATACCACACGAGCTAAAAAGAGGGCAATGAAAATATATACAGATTCCACACATCCTGGACATAACCTGTTTCAATTGTTACCCTCAGGGTGACGTTTTAGGGCATTGCACACTAGGACAACTAGATATAAAGATAGTTTCTTTCCAAGTGCTATCAAACTGTTGAATAATTAATTTTTACTTTTCTTCTTCCTTTTTAAAGAATAGGTTATATTGTATTGTTGTACTGTGTTTTTATTGTTGACTATATGATTCTTATATTTCCTTTTATAGAGAGAGATCATATTTTTCCAAAACAAATTCTGGGTGTGTCCAACCACACTTGGCCAATAAAAGTATTCTGATTCTGATTCTATGTTGGGCCATTCTTCTATTTAATCACTCCTCACTGCATTAGACTGATTATACTATATTGCTCCTTTTGTGTTTTGTGTTGGTGGGTTTGAAATAAACAGGGATGTGGTGTTTACCAAAAATCCTTTTAAGCTTTTCAGACACTCAAGCCATGTAGGGATTGACCAGGTTCTTTTGTCGGCTCTGGGTCTCAGGCCAATCTATTTTTTTCTGGGTTGGGACACTGCTTTGTTGAAGGCCCACTTTGGATATCCACAGGCCTTAAGTAACATTCAACAATGTTTTGAACAAGGCTGTGTTAATGCACAAACATATGCAAAGACATGCAAATACTGAACTGGAATCATATTTGCTACTTTGGAAACACATTTTGTTATTGTTGCTTTCTGTTGGTATCCTTTTGTTGCTGTTCCCTAAGGACTCTTTTTCACAAACTAAGTTTTGCTCTTCATTTATGTAACTGAAAGTCATGATGCATCAACATTTTTTATATTTCACAGGGAAATTAATAGTGAATGCAAAAAAAGAAAAAAGCCTTGGTCGAGACTCCTGAAAAATCTTGTGTCAGCTATGTGCAAGGTTTCAGAAGTTATTTGATATCCATCAGAAGCAGAATTGGAGATTTCTGGTGGTACTAAATATATTTTATGACTGCTTGGCCTAGAGTTACCTTGGTGTAAAGCTGCTATGACACTAACACAAAGCTGAAGGCAGTAAGGAGTGCACGCACGCACGCACGCACGCACGCACACACGCACACACACACACACACACCAGTCCCTCCCAAATCATTTTATTGGCAGAGGAACAGGACATAAAGGAAGGAGAAACAATTAAGAGGCGCCTATAGAACTGCAGGCCTACAGACAGTGTCAAGCTTGATTCCTTTGACAGATAGACCTGCCAATTACAGTACTGGATTGCTTCCATCCAGCCTTTCCCCAACCTGGCCGCTTCTTTATTAGGAAAAGTTCAGGAGTTGGCTAGAAATTGTTTTAAAGCTAGGCACAGGCAAGGTAAGAAACATCTTCAAAATTGCAAACAAAGGAACAAGCTTTCTTTTCTGAGGGCCTTAATTCTTGATTTTCCTTTCTGTATTGTTTTGACTCCAAGTTCACTTGAAAATGATTACAGAACCTTCTGGTGACTTGAGTTATCTTGTTATCTGAGGAAAGCGCCACTGGTACTCCTCTGTTCCATTATCATCTTCAGAGATGGCCCTGCCTCTCCACATGTAGGCTATGATCACACAGGGAAATAGATTGTGTTTTGGACCTCATATGGAATGGTTCAGTGGGATCTATTTCATGGCAGTCATACAACATACAGTGAATTGTGCCCCAGTCTGATCCCAATCTGTGCCCAGGCTGGTCCTTTTTTATTCTAACTGGGGGATTACTAGTTTTTGAAATCAGGCTGGAGTGATTCTCTAGATGGTTTGCGCTAAGGGAGATCACTCCTTATTTATATTTTCCATTCTGTCACTGCCCTGCTTAGTTCCCTGTCCATTTCTTTTTCCTCACTTCACCTGACTGCTTGTCTAGTCAATAATTTCATTCTTCTTGTTTTCCTTCTGCAAAAAGTCATGGCCACAGAAAGTGGCAGCCTCTTCAGTTGTACACCTGGCATTTCACATTCTGAGGAGGCTAACTCACCCAAAGCCTGTGCCTGAAACCTGCAAGGAAAGATGGGAGAGCTGGAACATGTGATGGCAATGGACAACATTGATATAGTGGCCATAAGGGAAACCTGGAATGCAGAGAACCAGTGGGAAACTGCAGTCTCAGAATATCAAATGGGTGACCTAGCTGGCAATCCTATCAATGCTCTGACAGATTGCTGGTTTGCTGCCACTACTTTGGTTGCTGACACAGTTATTCCCAAATGTCCCCTCTGATGCCAACCCTGGTATATTCAACAACTTCAGGCACTGAAATGGGAAAGGAAGATTCTAGAGAGCAATTGGATGTGGGGCCCAATGCAAATTAATCTAAATGCCACAAATATATATCTAGCTAAAGTTAAAGTAATGACAAGAGCATACTTTGCTATCTGGATCAGCAAAGACAATAACAATCAAGCTGTACATTTTTGAATCATGCACAATCTATCAGGTGCTGGTGGCAATGATAGGCCTTCAGGTAGCATCTCCTGTGACCAGTTTGCAGCCTTTTTTTAAATGAAAGGCAGATACCTTCCTCCTGGATCTAGACCATGATTGTTTAGCAGTGGTCCCAACTGAGATATCTATCACACCATTTTTCCTGGTACAATTAAACTGCTTTCAATCTGTGAAACCCTGGAAAACAACATTCCAGTTAGCCTAACATCTGTTCTAGGGAAGATGGTGGAAAGCCTCATCCAAGATAAAATTTTAAAACACATAGAAGAACAAGCCTTGCTGAGGAAACATCAGTATGGCTTCTGTAAGGGTACATCTATCATCACAAACCTTTTAGAATTCTTTGAAAAGTACAACAAGCATATGGATATGGGAGAACCGGTGGATATTGTCTATCTGAAATTTCAGAAGGCATTTGACATGGTCCCTCACCAAAGGCTGCAGAGAATACTCCACAGTCAGAGAATAAGAGGGCAGGTCCTCCACAGTCAGTGAATAAGAGGGCAGGTCCGATGGACTGAGAATTGTTTGAGAACCAAAAAACAGTGAGGAAGGACCAATGGGCAATTTTCACAATGGAGAGAAGTGAAAAGTGGTGTGATTCAGGGATCTGTTCTGAGACCAGTGCTTTTCAATCATTTCATAAATGATCTGGAGACAGGGTGAAGCAGTGAGGTGGCCAAGTTTGCAGAAGATACAAAACTTTTCTGCTTGGTGAAGACCAGAGGGGATTTTGAAGAGCTCCAGAAGGTTCTCTCCAAACTCGAAGAATGAGCAGCAAAATGGCAAATGTGTTTCAATGTAAGAAAATGTAAAGTAATGAATATTGGGGTAAAAAGCAATATTTTACTTTTCAGCTAATGGGTTCTGAACTGTCAATGATTGATCAGGAAAGACATCTTGGTATGCTGGTGGACAGATTGGTGGAAGTGTCATTCCAGTGTGGGTTGCCACAGAATGTGGTGATGACATCTGACCTTGTTGTTGTTCAGTCGTTAATTTATGGCCGACTCTTCATGGCCCCATGAACCAGAGCACACCAGGCCCTCCTGCCTTCTGCTGCCTCCTGGAGATTGGTCAAATACATGTTGGTTGCATCGATAACACCATCCAAACATCTCATTATCTGATACCCCATTTTCCTTTTGCCTTCAATCTTTCCCAACATCAGGGACTTTTCCAAGGAGTCCTCTCTCCTCATAAGGTGGCCAAAGTACTGGAGCCTCAGCTTCAAAAATCTGTCCTTCCAATAAACATTTAGGGTTGATTTCTTTCAGGACGTATGGGTTTGATCTCCTTGCTGTCCAGGGGATTCTCAAGTGTCTCCTTCAGCACCACAGCTCAAAATAATCAATTCTGTGGCAATCAGCCTTCTTTATGGTCCAGCTCTCACTTCCATACATCACTACTAGAAAAACTATAGCTTTGACTATCCAGACCTTTGTTGGCAAAGTGATGTCTCTGCTTTTTAAGATGCTGCCAAAGTTTGCCATCATTTTCCTCCCAAGAAGCTTAATAACATAATGTTGGCATTTTTTTAAAAAAGGCTGTAAAAAGTGAAGATTCAGAAAAAGGCATATCATTGTCCCATTACATTAGAGAATTAAGGAACACAGCCTAATGCAATGTCTTCATTATATGCTGCTGAGAAACTGATTGTGTGGACATTAGCAAAGCATATATTTCTGAATACTCTGTAGGATTGTTGTGCTACTGGGCAATGTTATCTGAGTCAATACTGGAGACAGTGTTGCAAATGTACTGCAATTTTCTCTACCATTACAACTTTCTCACTTTTTCTCATCTGCCAACGGCACTGCACAAGCATTCATGTTATGCACTAAAACCCCATAACCAAAAGGAATGGAGGAAAGAAAAGATTTTTAGAGTTTCAAATGAATCAAATTTATTTTGTGCTGGAAAATAACAACAGATATTGAAATAAGTGTTTGAAACATCTCAGGATTGCTTTTTTTTTTTTACTTTTTGTTTAGATAACTTCACTCTCTAAATAGTTTGAAACACCAGAACAATGTTTTGCTAGGCAACACAGGTCTTTATTAATCATTAAAAGGCAGTAGTCTACCATGTGATGTGCAAGCAGACAAGAACTCCTGGCAACAATAAAGGAAATGAGGAGGAAATCTCTCTAAAACTCAATTAAGATAAAAGTTTCTTTTACTGCAGGTGAATATAAAATATGAAATAAGCCAGACATTCCCAAGTTTTCACTGGTTTCTTTCTCAGAATCTCACATTTTTTGCATTTTAGAGGTGTTCTATCCCAACACTATGGACAATTCCAAAAAAATGAAATAAAGGACCTATATCAGTCCGATCCAAGTTAAGTCAAAAGTTCCATCCCATCTCTAAGTTTTATGTCTTTTTTTTTGTTTTCCTTTCTTGGGATTTCCCAGGCAACAATGTGTTCCCATTTTCCCCAGCAAAATTCTGAGCATTATTCCTTGGATATAACAGAGGAATTAACATTATCTTCCATCTGATTCCTTGCCAACACTTAGATATATCTCACCTACTAGTATGTGAACAACAATTAATATTAATCAGATAATCCCCAGTCATTATGGGGCAAAACATAGTCAATGAAGGATGTGGTGACCTTAACTTTGCTGAAGCAAACAAGTCCAGACAACAATCACGAGCTTGTTTTTTTCCTGACACTTCCTAGATTTTGGAAATCGTTTGTTATGTTATGTCTGCCAAAATCCAGACTGGGCATTACATCCAAGCAATGCATACTGTGCTCTGCAATTACTCAATCAGTCATGCCATTCCCATCATCAATGACTGTACAATGCATCAGCAGGAGTGCTTTCTGGATAGTACAATTATAGCTGCCATAGGCATAACACAAGTTATGTCCACATAGCTACAAAATAGGATTTCAGCCATTATTGTGTTACATTATGAAGCCTTTTTTAAGTTTATGCTTACTTTTCTGCCTTGCCCCCTCTGCTTCAGAACATCATTTTCATCCTTCCTGTTAAACCCCTGCATATGTTTCAAAGTACTGAGTTGCTCTGCAGGACTTGTGAATTTCTTTGTTTCTCTTCCCTTTTTATTTATCTCATGCTGGTCAGTTTCAAATGACTCTGCCAGGCTAATGCAACAACTTGAAACTACCACTGTAAATTCATGAAATTGAGAAGAAAAACAAGTGATACAGAAGCCCTATGGAAGATAATGCATTGGGTACAAGCAGTGCAGGAATGTCAAAGTTAATTTTGTGCAGGGAGATAAGGAGATGCTGAAGTGCTAAGCATTTGGTGCTGAAGATTCATCTGCCAGCACGGATGCCTGTGTAGCCGTGTTGACAAAAATAAAATGTCCCAGGCCAGTGCTGACAATAAAGCAAAAGACCAGACTGCCTGGTATAAAAGTTTTTTAGGAAAACAAAAGGGAATAAGAGTAAATCTACTTACTGCATGAAGTTTGTGCTGCCCTGATACATGAATCAGTATTAGGTGGAAAGGTCAGAACAATGCCCTTATGTAAATTAATGAGCATTAAAGTATTTTCCAAAGTGATTTAGGAGATGGGGAAGATATACAGTATGATTGGCATATCTGCAAGAACTTCAGTTTGTAAGTCTCTGATTTGATTTTTTTTATTTTTGCATATTTTTGCCTCATATTTCTCCTTGGAAAAGGACCCAAGGCAGCTTACAGAAGTGAAGGACAATATACAACCCAGAACATTAACATTCTGGCGCTAGTTCTTACCCGCCTTGGCATGTCTTTTCCAATGGAGAGGGGGGCCGGGTCGCCATCTTCGCCTGGCTGGGAGGCCCCGACAGCCTTTGTAGGCTGCGGATCCGCCTCGCTGTCAGTCGCTGCTGTCGGCTGGTTCCCCCCTCCCCCTCCCTCTTCCTTTTTCCTCCCCCCTACTTTCCATCAGCAGCCAACATGAGCCCACTTCTTTTATTTTTATTTTTGATTTTACTGTTGTTATTTTATATTCTATTTGCTAGTGTACTGTATTACGCTGTTGTGTATTGTACTGTGTATTGCGTATTTTGTTGTATTCTGAATTTGATTACTGTTTAGTTGTACCTTTTTTTTTCTCCACCATGCAGGCAGGGACCACCATACCAGTTGTGTCGGCCCGTGGTCGGTATGCTAGGGGCTGGGGGGTTAGTCGGATAAGAAGAACTCGGGCCAGGTTTCTCGCGCCTGTCCCCTGTTCTGACCCCTCAGCTCACTGTCACGAGCCTCGGAGCCACTCCGCCAGCGCCTCCGATCTTTCCTGCCTCCTGCTGAACGCCAGGTCGGTTCATAATAAAATACCCATCATCCATGACACCATCGCTGATGGGAGGACTGACCTGGCGTATGTTACCGAGACCTGGGTGGGTGCAGGGGGGGGCGTCCCTCGCCCAGCTGTGCCCCCCTGGTTTTCTGGTACAGGGGGTGGGAAGATCAGAGGGTTGTAAGGGGGGCGGGGTGGCCATTGTTTACAGAGATACTATTCAAATCAGCAGGGCCTCGACGTTGGTGATTCCAGGTTTGGAATGTGTCCATCTGTTCGTTGGGCAGCGGGACAGGTTTGGCATTGTGCTCGGTTACCGCGCTCCCTGCAACCCAGCACAATCCCTACCAGAGCTCACAGAGTTCATCGCCGCAGCTCTGTTGAGAACCCCCCCACCTTCTGGTGGTGGGCGATCTCAACGTGCATGCTGGCGGTGACCTGTCTGGTGCTGCTCTGGATTTCATGGAGTCCATGACCTCCATGAATCTGTCCCAGCACGTTTTATGCCCAACCCACAGATCTGGACACACCCTGGATCTGGTATTTCCCTCCACGTCTGAGGATTCGTGTCTGAGGGTGTGGGACATTGTTCCCACCCCCGTGTCATGGTCAGACCATCACCTGCTGTCTTTCTCTGCATCAATCGCCGCCCCACCCCGCGGGGACCTTTGGCCAATTGTTTGGGCCCGCCCCCGAAGACTCCTTGACCCTGATCGGTTCTGTGAAGTCTTCGGAGGGCCTCCTGGCGGACTGGCTGACGATCTGGTTGACTCCATGGTAGACCAATGGTTTGACGAAACATCCTGGGTTGTCGACCAGATTGCCCCTAGGCGCCTCATCCACTGCCGAGCTCGTTCCTCACCGTGGTTCACAGAAGAGCTTCGAGCGATGAAGCAAGAACGGAAGAGGCTGGAACGCAGCTGGAGGAAGAACCGGTCGGCGACTAAGAAGGCTGCCGTCATCGCACAGTCCAGGCATTATGTTCATGCAATCAGGGTGGCCATAAGATCTCACAACACCCTGAGAATTAGTGAGGCCTCGAACCGTCAAGCGGAGCTTTTCTGTGTGGTTCGTGACCTCACTAATCCTGGACTGTCTAGGCCTCCTCCTACTGAGTTCAGTAGTAAGCATTTTGCAGCCTTTTTTCGATCAAAAATTGAGGCCATCCGTACCGGTTTTGAATCCTGTTGCTCTAGCCCACTCTCGGCACCCCCGACGGCTGCGCCCCCTCGGTCTCCTCGCATGGTTGAGTTTGGGCCTGTTACCTCACTTGAGGCCTCCAGGGCAATTGCCCACTGCCGGCCCGCGTCCACCCCCTTCGACCCTTGCCGTTCCTGGCTCCTGAAAGCCATTGGAGGGAGCATAGCAGAATGGGCATCTATCATCGCCACAGCCTCCTTCAGGGAAGGGATTTTTCCCTCTCGCCTGAAGGAGACTGTGGTAAAGCCCATTCTAAAGAAATCCAACCTAGCATCGGTCGATTTATCCAACCATCGCCCGATTGCTAATGTTCCTTTCATGGGCAAGGTGATCGAGAGGGTGGCCGCGATCCGGCTCCAAACTCATCTGGAGGGTGAGCATATCCTGGGTCCATTCCAGTGTGGGTTCAGGCCCGGTCGGGGGACCGAGACAGTCTTGGTCGCTCTGCAAGATGACCTCCTCCGGGGGGCCGACAGGGGGTGCTCCTCCTTGTTGGTCCTTCTGGACTTGTCAGCGGCCTTTGATACCGTCGACCACGGTATCCTGCTGGACCGGCTCTCCGAGGCTGGGATCGGAGGCACTGTTCACAGTTGGTTCCGATCCTTCCTCGGGGACCGTCCCCAGCAGGTTCAGCATGGGGGCGAGATGTCGGCTCCTTGGATACTCCCTTGCGGGGTTCCACAGGGGTCGTCTCTCTCTCCCCCATGCTGTTCAATATTTACATCAGGCCACTGTTAGAGGTCATTAGGGGACATGGAGTCTGCTGTCATCAGTACGCTGATGACACACAGCTCTATGTCTCCTTTTCCACCGCTGCAGATGAGGCTGTCCGGACCCTCGATCGGTGCTTGGGTGCAGTCATGGAATGGACCAGGATGAACAGGCTCAAACTCAACCCCGATAAGACCGAGGTTATGTTCTTCGGGGCTACCCCATCCAGTTACGGTGGCCCGTTTCCCACCTTGGAGGGCGTTTCCCTCAGGCCTTCAGACTCTGTCCGGAATCTGGGAGTAGTCCTGGACCCGGCGCTCACCATGGAGGCCCAGGTGTCCGCCGTGTCCAGGGCTGCCTTTTTCCATCTTCGTAGAATCGCCCAGATTCGTCCGTACCTGGATAGGAACTCCCTTAGAACAGTGGTCCAGGCGTTGGTGATCTCGAGACTGGACTATTGCAACGCGCTCTACATGGGGTTGCCCTTGAATCTGATTCCGCGTCTGCAGCAGGTCCAAAATGCGGCGGCCAGACTGGTGGCGGGTGTGCATCGATTCGAGCACATCACCCCAGTTCTGGCCCGCCTGCATTGGTTACCTGTTGCAGCCTGAATCAGATTCAAGGTCCTGGTTTTGGTTTACAAAACCCTCCATGGCCTAGGACCTGGCTACCTGACAGAACGGATCGACCAGCGGTCAACTTCGGCCCGTCCAACTAGGCTGTCGCGGGCGCACATGCTGCATGTGGCCACGCCCAGGGAGGCTCGGAGATCTTCCACCCGTTCCCGAACCTTCTCTGTGGCCCGATGCTCTGGAACCATCTACCAGCAGAAGTGCGCCTAGCAGAGTCCCTGCCTGCCTTCCGGAAGGCTCTTAAAACCTTTCTCTTCCAGGAGGCATTTGGATAATTTTTTTCTTTTTTTTTTCTTTTTCTTTTTCCCCGCCATCACCATTTCCTGCGCTTTGCTGTTTTATCTGCTTAGTTTCTATTATAGTGTGGAATTTGTTGTTTCTTAATATGTTGTAAACCGCTCGGAGTTCCCCACCAGGAAGACGGGCGGTATATAAGTCCCACAATAAATAAATAAATAAATAACATATTAGGCGATATTCAGGTTAAGAACAATGAATTTGAAGAGGCATCTGACAGCAATTAAAAAAGCAATATTAAAGCTAACAACGTTAAGTATTCTCTTATTAAGTGAACAATATAAATAAAATATTCCATTAGGGTAAATGAAAAAATTAAAAAATGGAAAACACAGGAAGTATTATGAATTCAGTTTAAGCAATAATGCATGGCGATTAGGGATGGGCAATGGACAGGCATCATCCCACCTCCCTGTCTGATTGGCCAGCACCACAGAGAAGCAAATATGACATTGGAACCTGCTTCCTTGTTGGAGCTTAGCTCTGTGAGGGTGCAAAATAAGGTAAGTGGTTGACTGCTTGTCTTTCGGCTTCCAAACACCACCTGGGCTCACACAGGTCATTTCAGAACCTACTGGTTCTGAAACGAATTGCCCATCCCTAAGGGCAATCCATCCAAAAGTCATAGTATAGGTAGTCAGTCATTCAGGCAAAGCTTGCCTGATGAGAAAGGTCTTTGTCTCTTGCGGAAAGACATCAAACATGGAACAATCCTGGCCTCCAGTGGGAGGCACTTCCAAAGTCTGGGAGCAGCAACAGAGGAGGCATTTTCATGCATTAATAGAGGGTGAAGACTGTTCCTGATACTCAAACCCTGCCATCTTTAGTGTCTGAACAGATTAGCAGACCACTGATTAGCAGTGTTCTGGCAAATATTTTAATTCCAGACCTAAAATCATCATGTGAACAGATATGTTTCTTTTGCTAAAACGGACAAAATAGTTTTAAACTGGCTGTCCACTGTGGTTGCAATCATAATTGATAAGGGTGAGATGATAGGGCAAAGCATGACAACATTATGAACTATAATGAAACACATGGGCCAGAATTCTGTCAGGGATAGCAAACATTGCAGAAGTGATCACTTCTGTTTGACAAAGTTTCTGTCACATGCCTTACCGTACTCTACAACCCCAAATGTGATGTGTACCTCCATAAATAGCTATAGCTCCTTTGAGAACACGAGTTCCAAGCGTGGTTGTTAGAGTAGGATTTGGGGCAAGATGGTCACATGTACCTCCTCAATAATATCTCCAAAGCAACAGCAATAAAACAGCTGGTTTGGAAATGCATCTTGTATTAGCAACCACTGGCCAGATTTCTATTACTTGTACTCATATAAAATATGTCAAATGCCATGAATTGCTGTGGCTGATTGGTACTAGTAAAGAAGTCAGTGCTTGTATTTCTTCAAGTGCATCAAGTCTCACAACTGGTGGATAGGAAATATAAGCTCTGACTTCTTAACTAGTAGTAATTCACCTCAACAGTTGACTCCATTTTACTTATGCCAGCAAGAGTAATAAGATTCTAGCCATTTGTGTAATTCAGGACCTGAAAAGGAAACAAATTAAGTGTGTGCCAGATGACTCTGTTCTCCCGGCACTGCAAATGTGGTCCAGGAGCCATTTAGCCCACCCTGCCCAGGTGAGGCAGGTACAGCAAGGCTATTGTGGCACAGATGGGTCACATGGGAACTTACCTGTATTAGGGAGCTCCTAGTCCCATCCGCCCACCCTTTATTAAGAACGAGTATTACTGGTCACTTCGGGGCCAGATGGGAATTTTTGGGCTGACCCTGATTGGCTTGAAATGGAGCAGGTATGATTTTGCCCATCCCTTTCTTGATGGTTATTTGTTATGGATTTGTTGTGGTTGTTTAATCATTGGTCACACTGGTGGGTAGTGGCAGAACACAGGTGCTGTGAGCCATTGGACACCTGAGAAGGGTGTAAGCCAGCCCGCCTCACAGCCTTGAAGATCATGAGGACTCAACACTGGGGGGGGGGAGCAGGGTCCCATGGAATACGATTACCCAGAGCCGGAAGCCTCAGGTGGTTGGGCCTGGAGGGAGTTCCTGGATGTTAACCTATCTTATCCAGGTCTTTTGGGGGCTAAATCGGCCCCAGATGGATGAGCCTTCCATTCTATTGTTGCCTCCCTTTAAAGGTTCATTTATGTTAATGTTAATAAAGTGTGGCCCAATTTATATCCATATACTATGTTTTACCTCATTACTCTGGGCTGGGTGGGCAAAGGTATCAGGTGCAGGAAGCCATTAAAAAGGCAGCCCAAATCAGTTCCCTGAGCTCCTTGCCCTCTGAAGATGCAAGGCACAGAGTCTGGTGAAATGTCAGAAAGAAAAACTTCCAGAACATGGCCAAACAGCCCGAAAAACTTGACTTTGTTGGGTGCAAGGGGCATTTCATACTTTTCATGAGGCACAAATAAATTAAGATAAAGTTCCATATTTCAATGTAATTTGAATTACCCAATTTTATCAAAACTGTCTTTTGGACTGGCAGTACTCTCCTTCATTTTCCTAAAGGAAATAAGTTTTGAATAATATTGGGGAGGAAAGGTCTACATACAAATATATGGTAGAATTATTCTATAGCATGGTACTAAATAAGTGTATTGTTCATATCAGAATACTAGGATGGACATGAAGAAGTGGGAAAAGGTCACGGGCTGACAAATTAGCAGTGAAGATGCTCAAGTAATTTTTGCTGCAAAATGTGCAGGACCCTTAGCTTCATGGGACGTTTTATTTTTTTACAAATAGTAGTCTTCAAGTCTTCATTGGATATAAAAAGACTTTGCAGTGTTACAAGCTGGCAGAAAGATATTTCCTGAGAATACCCTCCTGTGCTATAAATTAAAGCTTTAATTGCAGTGTCATCATCTTCCCTTATTGTGTTTTGATGGATTTATAGTTCCCCCTGTGCATTCGAAGCAAACCAAGCAGAGCTAATACTACCAGGTGGAATAACATTCTGGTGCAGGACAAATGAAAGACACCTAAGTTAAGCAGTTTCCCTATGCTTTCTATCAACTTAGCAAGATGTTCTTGATCAACGAGAGTAGAACAGAAGGAACTGAACAAAGAAAAGCATATCTTATGTTACCAGAAATTGAAAAAAGGAGCTGCACACTTGAAACAAAAGTGTATAAATGTCACTAAGCTAAACATTAAAATACTTTATGGGGATTGACTTTGGTAAGCAATTATATTTATGTTTGTTCATCTCAGATACTTTCAAAGCATGCATTAATCTAAAGTGGTAATCGTTCCACCTTCGGTTTCAAAACGATGAAATGCATTTAAATAAAACCTTTCATCAGGATAGGCTTCAAGTTGCTTTGCAAACTAATTTACAAATTCCATACCTATTACAATGAAAATAGATTTATCAGAATTCTGTTTTAGGCTGAAGAAGTTTGGAATGAGTACAGCACATTTTTTCAGCTGTTTTCTTCTCATTACCAAATGTAATATTTTTGTACTCCCACTTTTATTTTCTTCACTACTACCAAACCCATCTTTCACCACAAGCTCCAAGGCAAAAATTGTCTGTACTCCCATATTTGCCCTTTGAAACTCTCAAATTCTCTCACCCTCCTGCCTTGCCCCCCTCTTCCCCCTCCCCTGCTCATCCTCACCCAGATCTGGCATCTGTTTTCTGTCTCTTGAAGATTTTTTACAGCAGCTTATTTGGTTAGTGAAATATGCTCTTCTTGTGGCCTTGACCTTAGCTAAATAAATGGGAAATGCAATCTTGATGATTGTTATATTGGTTTCCATTGAGGCCTGCCTCCAGATGCTCTCTACCAATCTCGCTTGGCTTTAGAGCCTGCATGTCCTGATTAAACCAAGCAGGGTGCAGTCCTGTCAGCTGCACCAGGTTGTTGACATGATCACCAACCAGTTTAGTGGATAACCCCTGCGTAGCATCCTGGAAACCAATTGGATCCAGTAGCTTGCAGGGGTAGATCATCTTAATGGGTCCAAGCATCCCATGGGGAAGAGGTGCCACTGTGAGGATGCATTTAATCAGGTGGTGGTCCGACCATGACAAGGGGACCAACTGAAGGTATGTCACCATCGCGCCATTCTTCTTCTGCACATTAGAACCAGGTCTAATATGTGGCATGCCATATGGGCAGGAGACATGTCCAAGGAAGCCATTGTTTCAAATAATTCAAGGGCTGGACCAGAAACCTGAGCCCCAACGTGGATGTTGAGGTCCCCCAATACCAATAGCCTGGGGGATCGCAACAGCATCTCAGAGTCCAGCTCGGAATGTGAGAGTGCTGGGTCACAGGTAACATGGTACACCAACACAGTCCCATAATTTGGCTTCCTGCCAGATGAATTGTACATAAATAAATAAATAAATAAATAAATAAATAAATAAATAAATAAATAAATAAAT
>JAHTLZ010000021.1:8710761-8745204 GCA_023846285.1 Phrynocephalus versicolor
AATAAATAAATAAATAAATAAATAAATAAATAAATAAATAAATAAATGTCCCTGGCCTCAACCATCATGTGGAGGACCTCAAGACCAGGAACAACCAATGCTGAGAGCCTGACAGCCTCAGGAGTATCTTTGTGTACAATGACTACCCCCACCCCCACAACCCCATCTTGTCCTGTCAGTTATTTTATCTGTAAGACAGCTGAAGGCAGCTGTTGGAGTGGTCAGCTTCCTGAGGCAGCAAGGCAATTAGGGAGAGATCAGACACCTGGCTTGGGGGAAGAGAGAGCTCCATTTATTTATTAAGCTTATATACTGCCCGTCTTCCCGAAGGAACTCCGGGCGGTTCACAACAAGCAATGTAACAGAAAAAAAAAACAGACAAGAAATGATGTCTGGGGATGAGAGCAGGAGATAGAGATTGATGTTTGGCAGAAAGTCCTTGAAAGCCTAGAGGAGGAAGCCTGGCAATTCAGGAAAGACCCAGGAAGTGAGGACTAAAGGTGAGGCCAGCCAAAGGGACATACCTGCTGTGAGTTCAGCCTGTTCTGGGGAGCCAGCTTCTGAGCCCAGTCCCTCCCAGAGGCAGCTCAGCATCTGGGACCAATGATAAAGGGAGAAGGTGCAGGTAAGCCTTATCAGGATTGTTTTGTTTAATCTGCAAGGACATTCTTTGGCCTCCAGAGTGAGGGAGTGAGGTAACTCCCTGCCCTTTCGAAAATCCAAAGGGCAGGGAGGGGGACTGAGATGTGAGAGCCTGAGTTTATGTTCTGTGACTTTGGGGGCCCCAGAGACTTTGGGCTGGGGGGAAAAGACACACCAACCAGGTGTTCCCACAGGCTGGCTGAGATCCTGCAAGGCCTTCTCCAGAGAAGAACAAGCCTCCTCCAAATCCTGATGGGGCAGGACACGGCTGACACATGGTGAAATGTATCTTTTTCTGTTTTGAACTCTAGCAAACTTAATAAAGAGCCAACTCGCACCACCTTTAAGTGTCTCATTATGGAGGGGGCAGCTGGGTTCGCTAACACTATCTTTAACCAAGTGAATTTGTTTAAATCTCTGATAGCACATGCATGCATACTTGTGCAGTAGCAGGCCCCACTGTGTACCATGGGCCTTATTTCCAATTTGGTGTCACATTGTTGTTTTTGTTGTTGTTGTTGTTGTTGTTGTTGTTGTTGTTGTTGTTGTTGTTGCTGCTGCTGCTGCTGCTGTATGTCTATAGCATTGCTAAAGGAACTGCTACACAAATACTTTGACATCAACGATTTTAGACCAATCCTTATTCACACATTGCAACTGAATGAATCCATATATATACTGTACATCCACACCATTGATCTACTAGCAACTACCTCATACTTACTTGAATCAGGTTCTTCAGTATTGGGATGAATCAAGTTTGCTATTATTGCTATTGTCACCTTTGATGTTGCCCATTCTGTCCTTTTGGCTTGTGCTGCAACTGTTCCATTTAGCCTCACATGTCAATATGACTATTAAATCTCACTGAGTTGCAAGGAAGTTATATCCTAGCTGAGTGTGCTACAACAGCTGTGTTACCTCCTGCATTTACCAAAGGAGGTTTGGTTCATTGTGAAGATACATCAAAGCAAAGTGTCCATTCTCATTTTTAGAGGCAGTCCATACCATTGGTCACAACGACATAGTCCATGCGAAAAACACACCATTCATTCTTTACCAGCTCCACACAACTATAGCATTGAAAGAGCTATCTAAAACCCCAGAGTGTGGCTGCCATTCAGTGTAAACTGTGCAGAGACAGGTGGACCAATGGTCTGTTTCATCATACTTCTGTTTTTACTGCTGAATGGTAATGAGCAGTTTCACTTCTATTGAACATTTTCAACCAGAATTCATCAATGTCTACTATAATACTATTCAAATCTACCTTTTCTATGCAGAAATCTCTTACCTAGTAACTGCTGCTTCAGGAGCCCTATTATATGAAAATCTAGGCAAATTTTCTTCCCTCTGTGTTTTAATTGATCCTAGCCTGAAACCACTTTTCTTCCTTAACTGGGATAGGAAAGAAATTCATTGGATTTGCAGCATTTCCAAAACAGAAATCCAGGTAGTTTTAAGACGTGATAGAATTGAGTGATACAAATAATCCCATAGGCATACACATAAAGAGATCTTATATGCAAGGAGGTCAAACTTATCCATCCTGAAAGAAACCAACCCTAAATGATCTCTGGAAGGACAGATTTTGAAGATGAGGCTCCAATACTTTGGCTACCTCATGAGGAGAGAGGACTCCTTGGAAAGGAGATTCTGGTAACACATTATGCAACTGGTGCAGAGTGAGAAAGGTGGTGGGATACCAAGACATGCATCAAGAATAAGACTGACAGATTTTTATTTTATTTTTTTTACACAGGTATTCTGAACATGATGTTCATTAAGATGAGTCTGGATTTCTTTGGGGCTCAGTTCAGCCGTAGGCTTCCAGAAACTGTTGTAAAAGAAAGCAGAGAGAAGTGACTATCAGACAGTTTCTAATTCTTGCTTTTCATTTTTAGTCAGTTGAGCTGTTCTGCTTAATGATTGATATTGTTCCCTTTATTTCTCATCTGTTAATTTCCTGAATAGTATTCATGTATTAACTTCTAGAATCATTTTGAAAGTTTCTAGATCATTAGATAAGCAGATTATTTATGATTGCTCTGTTTATATGATATTGCATAAGTGTAAGGGTTCCTAAATTAAAATCAGGTAATCTGAAACCAATCTGCTGGCCCATCGTTTCTTCTCAGCATTACTAAATTGGATGGCCCAAGCTGCAGCAAGTTAACCCCATAAAATGTTTTTAAAATAAACAGATCTCAATTGTCCCCTCTGCTAAACTTTATAATTGATTTAACAACAATACAGAAAAAAAATATTTCAAGCCTCCAGAACCCCTGATGCACTTAAAATGATTTAAAGTAACCCTGACCACTAACCTTTACCACATTGTCTATTGCAGATGATAACATATTAAGATTTTTTGTTTAGTGAATGGAGACAGTGGGAAATAATGCTGTGACTGGTATAAGTGAAAGTCTGATGGATGCATCTACACTATAGATAAATTGCAAAACCATCGTACTCAGAGTGCAATCTTATGCATTTTTTTGCTGAGAGTAAATGCCACTAGGTCAAGATATACAACTGCTTCCTTTCTTTTCCACTGATGTAGTCCAGAAGGCCCATACATCTCCACTTAATACTTGCAGGTCCCCTTCTTTAAAGAAATCTTATGCAAAGACTGTAAGTGAACTCCAGTTTACAGAACCAAGTTCATGTGCTTGTGGAAGAAGAATGTACACAATCATTTGTGAGATAGCAATGTAGTTTGCAGTCTTCTTGAGAAGAAAATGTAACCCTGTAAATATATTTTACTTCATAAATTAAAACAAAATTCAGCAAAAAGTAGACTAGCACATGCAGGGCAAAACAGTGATGGTTGCTGCTTTTGTTGCTTGGATTTAGATGGCCAAAGCATGTTCAAAGGAATGCATCCAATATTTTCTCAGTAATGTTATATCCACTGTTATATGCACATTTGGAATTAGGTGTACAAGATAGTCATTGGTTACAAAATAGTAATAACATGTATGATTTAAATGCATTTTCACTGCTGCAGCTATTCCACACATTAAAGGAATACTCCTTTTGATATGAAAACTTATTCCTATCCACAAAGAACCTTAGAAGTATCACAGGAATCATCTCCACTTTCTTCATGGAACAATCATCCTGTTGATATGTGCTTAGTTGACATATACTTTGCTTTTCAAATGAAAAGGACGTCCAGAAGCATTTTTCACAAATTTCAGAATCCTTGGTGGGGAACCAGTATCCCTTGTCTGTCTCCTTCAGCTGGAAGTGAGGAATCTTGCAAGGTTTGAAAGCTAACATTAAGAGGATGAAAAGTAAATTTTAAATTCCTCTCTATCAATTTAGGGAACCTTAATCTGCTGGTTCGTCACTTGCACCCAAGAAAAAGCTGTGTCCCTCACCATCACCACCATGCATAAGGTATCTGTAATATGTGCAAATCAGGCACATATCAGCAAGCATTCTTTCCCATTAAGGAAGGCAAGCCATCTATCCAAAACTTCTGATTGTTTGCTTTCCACACACTAAGCAGTTGTACTGGTTTTGAGCAAATTTTGTGCAATGGAGTTTGATAGAATTTGGAGTGACATTTTAGTTTTTAAAAAGTGTAGGACAAGGAAGGGACAGAATGATTTAGACAAGAGGGTGAAATTATTTTGAAGAGAGCCAGGAGGCTTAAAATATTGGAACTCATGTGGATTACGATTTCTCCTTTTCTGTCTTCTTGTATTTTAAAGATTTCTCTAATTGCTACCAGTTTCTATAATGTGGCAGCAGCTGCAGGGATCTGGTCTCCCTCCTTCAACTCCAGTATTTTCTATTGGGTGAGCAGTGTGTTCACACACCTCTCTTTCCATGGCCACAGTGAGAAGGAAAAATGGTAGTAGCTTAAGTGCTACAGGCATCCTACTATCAAATTGTCAATTACAAAAAAGGAAGAGGAGAGAATTTTCAAGAGAGAAAGAGGGGTATTCAAGAAGTCCTATAAGAAACAAGCATTCAAAGCCTTGAAACTAGAGATGGGCACAAACCAGAAAACCCATGGTTCGGGTTTGTCTGGTTTGGACCACCCTCGGTTCGGTTCAGGTTCAGTTTCGTAGGAATTTTTTTAAAAAATTCGTACGAACCCAAACTGGTTCGGGTTCTTACTTACCGGCAGTGGCGGCTCTGCTCCAGCTGTAGTGTGGGCTGTTTTTTTCCCTTTCCTCCCTCCCTCCCTGGCTTGATCAATCGCTCACGCCCTCCTTTGCCTTCCTCCTTCTCCTTCCGGCGGCGCCTTCTGGGTTCCAAGACCAAGACTCCATCAGCACCAGGTAGGAAACCACTGCCATTAATGAAACAAACGGAACCAAACCAATTTTGTTTGGTTCTGTCTGTTTCGTTCTAAAATCACTCTGGGGATCGTTATTCGGTTCGTTACATAACAAACCAAATAACAAATAACAGAACGAACTAAAAGTTCATTTCAAGCCCATCTCTACTTGAAACCTTTTGGAAAGGTTTAGGAATTAGAAATAGGTATAGCTAAATATTAGGCCTAGTCAGGTAAATGAGTGCTGCCATCAGTTGATGAGATTCCAGATGGTAAGGATGCTTAAGTAGCTTGGCTGCATCTTAACCAAGGCAACACCCCACATGCCAGAGGAATCTCTTATAATTTGGAGGGACTAAGAATTTATAACATCTACTGGAGCTACCAGTTGCGCTACAGCACTGGTCCTCTTTAGTTCACAGTTATGGTTATACAGTTAATTATGGTATCAAACTATCAATACATTGTGGCCCTTATTAACTCCAAACTTTTTATCAGCTCTTTATTTCAGTCTGGGTGGGGAATTGATTTGCCCACCATCCACCCCATCACCTACAAATTCAGCTACTACTGTATTCACTTAAAATTCACCAAATGTTGGGAAATTGCAATTTTGGCCCACTCTTATTCCTGATAACAGACATAAAGCAGTGATTTGTTGGGAGACTTAGGAACCAAAATACACACACACACACACACACACACACACACACACACACACACACACACACACACACACAAGAGATCAAGAGAGTTGCTTGTTTTACCTGCCCTAGAATTATAATCTCAACATATGTGCAGAGTAATAATCACCTCTGCCCCTGAGTGGCATTTTCCCCTCCTGAAACTCAGGGCTCAGAAACCAAGTACAAGAGAGTATAAGGAAAAATAATGTAAATGATAAACAAAGAGTCATAATATTTGATCTGACGCAAAGCACAAAAAGAGGTTAAGATACTTTATAACAGAAATACTGGAGTGCACTGGAATATATTGCATAGGGGAATCAACATACTTTTAATGCATTAATAACAAGTTACCATGGACCCTTGTATAACAAACAATTTGTATAACATAAAATCTGTGCAACATAAAAAAGTCCAGAGATAGGGGAAAATTGCTTAATAGAATCACCTATGGGGCTAATCCGTACAACATAAAAATGGCTGCAATTAGCAATTACTCCATTTTCAATGCATTCCTACGGGAAATCTGTATAAAGGAAAATTTGCTTAACAGAATTTCATTTGGAATGATTTAAAGCCTTTATACAAGGTACCACTGTATTTACTTCGCTCTCTATGAAACATAAATCTGTAATTTGCTTTCATGTCTTTAATCTTACATTAATATGCTACACTTTAGGAATTGTGATTGTCCTTCGCAAGAGAGAACTAAGATATGTTCATGCTTGCAGAGGATGAGTCTAAATGGATTCCTTGTTTGGTGCAGACAGACAGAATAAGGGAAAGAGGACTGTGGATGAAAAAGAATTTTCATTCAATGTATTTTTATTTCCACTCTGCAAAGAAAAAAAATCACTCTTTGTGTGGCTTCATAGTCACTCTCTGTTTCAGTTGCTCTGTCGAGACTTCATTCTGACACTGTGAAGCATGCAAGAAATGCCCTAATGAAATGAATCCCTTCATGAGGGAGAACACTATAAAGAAGCCGGAAATAACAGCAGGACTTTTCATTTTCTTGTGGGCTAAAAAAAGGAGCTTCAGAAATTGCCATTCACTATGTACATATTTTACAGATAAAGAAATAAGGATATTTGAAAATTATATCTCTTTAGACATAGCACACACACACACACATATATAAAATTCTATAGCCATGGGTATATTGAGAGAAAACAAATGCTGGTCTATTTTCCATTTATTTATTTATTTATTATTTATTTACAGAATCTTTTAGCTGTCCCACTACCAAATAGCCTCTGGGCAGCATTTTATTTCTAGGTTACATTTTCAAAGCACTGTCAGCTTGTATCAACCATCTATTGTCTATCATTGGAGCAGCCTTTTTAAAACACATGATATTGAAGCAATCCATGGAAGAGATTACACCAAACTCTTTTCACTATGCCATGTCAGTGGCTAGTGTGATGAATCACTGAGATATAGAGGTCTAAAGGGTCCATGTCTTCATAGGAGTGACACATAGTGTGACCTATTCATATGATTCTGCAGTACTATGCTGGCGTAGTTAATAGGAAAGAGTGACATCTTTCATACATATTCCCCCATTTCTCCCGTTATATTTTTTTCAGCCTGTTTTATTTAACTAACCACCAGTAAGCAAAAAGCCTTGCAGGAAGAGATCTGCTTTTGGCATACCAATGGGCTCCCTGGCTGTATTCTCATCACAAATGCACAACTGACATCCCTTTGCAACAGAAGGAAAACAAAATCTACAGTGTTCACAGGAGCATCATTCTACAAGCAGACTTTTCAAGATGAGCAGAAATGTACTCTGTGCACGTCCTCTTTATATACTGTGAAGACTGGAATGGTCTTGCCGTCTGTTTATGTATCTTAAATGCTGCATTCACATGTGGGAGGGGGGGGAACTACCATTTTCACTTAGTCCATTTGTGTTTGTGTCTACATATCTCTATGGGTGTTATAGTCAGTATTGGACATATCAAGAAGAGTCTATTTGGTCATATTTTGCAAAATGAAGTGTGAATTTGAAGCATATATTAACCATAGATCACAGACCAACTGTTTCACTATGCTTTACACCTTAAAGAGCACAGCACAGAATTACTGCACAGATATTAATAAAGGTGACAGGCCAAGGCAGTACTCTTGCATAGCCTTACAACCTCTGCAGTTAGCAGCAGATAGAATGAATTGTTCTTGTTCTGGCTGAGTTAATTCTCTGAGTTAGGTTCTTTAGGTAGCTAAACTGAGTTTATCTGCAGGTCTTAACAGTTACAAAAGTAGGGTTATCATTCTGGTTCAGCAATTTGGTCACCACTCACCAGTATCATCTGTTACCAAGTTATATTTTTCTGTTGATCCTCACCTCGTAGAGTAAATGGTCAGTGAATTGTTTTCTCTTTCTTGAAATTCTACCGGGCAGGAGGTTATGCTTCCAATTGGAATACACTCTGATTCCTGAATGCAGAGGGAATGGATCAGATTTGAACAGATTTAGAAGATAGCTAAGCTGCAGCAGAACTCCTATACAGCTGATCTCAACAACATTTAACCATTTCTTAAGATTTAGTTTCAATTGTTTGGGGTTTGAAAGAACAGAGAAACAAATATTGCAAATACTGATAGTTCATTGTGTTTACTGAAAACGGGGATGGCTTTTCGGTGCCTTGTTTATTTTTAGCTAACATTTAACTGTATGGTGTTTTTTTTTTTAACAAAAACTCATTAGAAGACTGAAAAAACAGAAGGGAAATCTCACAGCCTTCATGAAAATTAGTTTCTTTGCTGGTATCACTGAGCAGTGACTAAACAGGGAATAGCAATATGAATGTCTCCCGCACTTTAATTCTGCTGCTGATGTTTGTAGAGGTGCAATTCCAAGTGATTGTTACAGCACAATTTTCCTCTCTCACCTATCTTACTTTTTGTATGCAATATGTTGTGAGTAATCGGTGTGAAAGTAAACATGGTCAAGTCTGATTTCTCAGACATTTGCATCCCATTTGGGAAAGTAAGTCACACTGCCATCAATTTCTGGTTTGAAACCAGGTAACAAAAATAATGAAAATTTGTTTCTCAGTCCATTTGCAATAAAAACTTAAGCATGATTTCTAACCTTGAAATAAGAATATGGGGTGGTGATACAAGAAATTCAAAAAGTTGCTACTTCATTTTAACATCATTTTAATACTGATCCCCGAGGAAATGAAGACCACTGCTTTAAAAGTATTGTTCATGAGTATCTGATTTTATCTTTCTACCATTACATAGTATTCAGTATATTATTTCCCCAAAGTCATCACAGTGGAATTCTCTCTGGGACGTGTCTCTCTGGGACAACACTCTGCAAATTTTACTTTGTCAAGTCAAACAAAAGGAGCCCCCTAGGGTGACAGAAGAAACCTGTTTCCCAAGAGAAAAGTCACAGTAAATAGTTTTGATGCCTAGGGAGTACAGTGAATTTATAAGGAGAATTTCAATGCCATTTCTATTTGACTTAAAACGGAAATTGCAACCTTTAAAATGTTTATACTTCTGTGTAGGAAATTTCTTTGCCATAAAAGGCTTTTCCTGCAAAATGTTCTTGGTTGTGCAAATTCTGATGTTTGCTTGGGAAAAGGGGAGAGGGAAAATTTAGGTGATTAATAGTTCCCTCTTAGGCAAATGTCTAAAACATGTACTGGCTGAAAATAGCTTGCTTTGCTGTGCCTTCATACCTCAGAGTTGTAGAAGCAGTTGTGAAATGAAGGGGAGGTCATATCCAGCAAGTAATTACACAGGTGCAGTTGTGTATCTGGCTGTAAAATCAGCTGTTCAATCAGGCACATGATCCAGATTGCCTAGAGATAACACCCCACAAACTTCCTCTGGTGTAATTTTGGGTGTCACCAAGTGTAACTGGATTTCAGCAACTACATATTATAAAAATGGGAAAGGACTACATGGGAAGTGTACTTATAAACTATCAAAATGGCAATGTTTTCACCCTGATCATCACCCTGATCAGTGTTTTCACTGGATAACAGCTCATGCTCTATTGTTATCAGTATGCTGATAGTGACATAGTGAAAACTATCAAAGCCACAATATCTCTTATATATTCTGATATTGGCTTCAATCCATCCAGACTCAATTTACTCATTTATCTGACCAAAATACATTTCCTGTTGCTTCACATCGTTTTCTTGGTTGGTGATACCCCACATTGATTTTTATATTTAAACTTTACAAAGAAACCTAGAGTGGATCAGAAGGATCAGGGTGACCACATGCCCTGCTTTTTGATTTGACAGCTTACTGCCATGTAATTGGAACTTTTAGGCCTGCTTTAAGAGTCTAGGCTGGGGGAGAGTTTTAGATGGGTGCTAGATAATACTTCAAACAGTTGTTCATTTCTTAGGCCTTGATTTTGAATGGCATGGATTTAATACAAAGGGTTAATTTATTGCTCAGGATTGTATGTTCAAATGGCTTGGGTCAAAACAGAAGCATAGTCAGCTCTGCCCAGAAAACTTCTTGTATGGAACAATGAGTTTGATAATGTGACCATTACCATTTTCATCATAAAATGGTGCTGATTTTCTACCTGAGAAGGATTCATCCTTGCCGAATGAACAAAGAACATTATTTTCTCATTGTTTTCTGTTTAATTTAAATAAACCTTTCCATTAATTTTATCTACAAATGGCCTGGTATCATTTCTGGTTATACCCTCCTGTCCACTATGGTAAAAAAAAAAAGACCTCACTTTCAGCCATCAACACAACTTCTAGTGGAAATGATTTAATACAGCACATTTCATTCTGCAGTATTCTCATTTTTAAAGGCTGTGGGTGTGCAGGATATATGTGCCACGGACAGAATAGGTATTCATATTTTCTGACTGCACAAGATTATTTTATTAATAAAATTAAACAGAAGTGCTTAAAATTGCTAACCATGTTAGCATTAGTACTGGCCATGAACAGAGTAAGCAATGCATCATTATAACTATTTCTGCTTGATGTATTATCTCTTGCCATGACCATGACAGAAATACATTAAACATATTTCATTGTAAATTGGAAAAAAGAGAGAAAAGGAAAGAATCCCCATTATGCTTTAACAGCCTGACTTGCATGGACCATGAGCCTCGTGGCGCAGTGGTTAAATGCCTGTACTGCAGGTAAAACTGTGCTCACGACCTGGGGTTCAATCCCAGGTAGAGGCTCAAGGTTCACTCAGCCTTCCATCCTTCTGAGGTCGGTAAAATGAGTACCCAGCTTGCTGGGGGGGGCAATGTGTAGCCTGCACACTGTAATTAAAATTGTAAACCGCCCAGAGACTACATAAAGTGGTATGGGGCGGTATATAAGCAGAACACTTTGGGAGGTAGGAAGTAAAAATGTTTTTCATACAAAAATATCTCTTGGCTATGTAATATGATCAATGTTATTGTATATTTATGGTGATCTGAACCAATGAAAAAATTAGAAGCCCCAATGGAAGAACTGAAATGCTACATTTATTGTTATAATATAGGTAATATAAAAGGGTGTGGCTGTGTTCTCAAAAGCAGTTATGTTTAGGAACCATCTGTTTTATACCTTAGTGACCTCCCAGCTGGACTACTGTAATGTGCTCTATGTGGGGCTACAGATGGAAAGTCTCAGGAAACTTCAATGGGTCCAAAATGCAGCAGACAGATTGCTGACTGGGGCGGGATACAGAGATCATATTACACTCCTACTAAAGCAGCTCCAAACTGATGACCTTAACCTATAAAGCACAAAATGGCCTGGGTTTGAGCTACCTCAAAAATCAAATCTCACAGTATGAACCGGCTTGGGTACTAACGTCATCAGGAGAGGCTTTTCTCTCCCTCCTGCCACCTTCACATCTGCGTCTTGTGGGCCTTCTCTGTTGCTGCTTCCAGACTTTGGAATGTCCTCCCACTGGAGGCCAGGACGGCCCCATATCTGCTGTCTTTCCGGAAGCAAGCAAAGACCTTCCTTTTCAGGTAAACTTTCCCTGAATGAGGGAATATCTACTATGTGACTTTTATATGGATTACCATGCATGATTCCATTGACAGATTTCATAAGACCACCAATGTTTTCCATGTTTACTTTCCACCCCTCATAATGGATTCTTCTTACATGCTCTTTGTGGCATTAATATTATCTTTTAATGTTCTAAGATGCCTTTTTTATTTCCCTGTTCTTAACTAGAACATGTTTTAAGTGTTCTGGGCTGTATATTGTCCCTCATTACTGTAAGCCACCTTAGGCCCTTTTCCAAGGAAAAAGGGGGAGTAAAATATTCAAAATAAATAAATAAATAAATAAATAAATAAATAAATAAATAAATAAATAAATAAATAAATAAATAAATAGTTTGTCTCACTGATTTAGCTATAAACAATATCAAAGTTAGCAAAGGATATACGGGTAGAATCTGACACTTAGGGAATTGCCTAATGCTAGGAAACATTGGAGCTTGGCTTCCCACTTAGTTGTCCACTGTCTGATTGGAAGCTGTCCTCCAGGGTCTACAACATCTGTATCTCTTATCCTTTTTGTTGCTGTTATTGTTGTTGTTGATGTTGTTGTTGATGATGAAGAAGAAGAAGAAGAAGAAGAAGAAGAAGAAGAAGAAGAAGAAGAAGAGGAGGAGGAAGAAGAAGAAGATGATGATGATGTCATTGTTGTTGTTGTTGTTGTGCACCGTAAAGAACCAACTTAGAGCAACCCTATTAGGTATTTGAGGAGTGGTTTTACCATATCCATAAGCCTCAGTGAGTTTCCATGGCTGAACAGGGATTCAAACCCAGCTTCCTGACTCCTAGTCCATCACTCTATCCACTACACCAGACTGAGCATACATTTACAAACAATGCAGTAATAATATAAACTTAATAATGTAGCAATAGTGTAGTAATCTAATAAAAATATCATTTGCTACTTTATCCACATGGCTTCAGATTGTAAATGACTGAACATGTAATGTTTCTGGAAACACAGTATATACTTTTCTATCACAATGCAATTCTTCCCCTTCAGAGAAAAGGGGAAGTGTTTTTGTTATCTGTTTTTGTTATCTTTGGTGCAAACTGACATTATTCCAGATGCAGTTGAGACTACTGTATGTGGACTTAGAAACTCTTAAGTTTGAAATTTAGTCATTTGGAATTGAGAATGTTATGGCAAAATGAGGAGAAAATGATTTAATTAAGACATCTGATTTTTTTGCCATACAGTATCATAAGAAGACAAGACTCACTAGAAAAATGAAAGAACAACAGGAAAAGAGAAATATCAAATATAAGATGGATTGACTTAATGAAAAAAACTACTTTCAGTTTGCAAAACCTTATCAGGATTCCTAATATAAGAACCATTTAAAGTCATTAACCCGTGGCCCCAGAAGTCAAAGTGATTCGGTGATGCATAAGAATGACAGTAAGCCTGGATCAAATTATTGGGAAGATTGGGATTAAATAAATAAGTAGAGATGGGAACGAATAGAAAAAATGGAGTTTCGTTTGTCGTTTGTCGTTTAGAGGTCCGTTTTGGTTCGTTTCCGTTGTTCGCGAATTTTTTGCAAAAAATCATTTTCATTTTGTAACCGTTTCGTTACCGTTTCATTACCATTTATTCCAATTTTACTGATTTTTTTAGCATTCAAAGCAGCTCACTTCATGGCTGTAACGGAAACGAAACGCATGACAAAAATCCCCGTGTTTCTGTTCGTTTGGTTTCATTTTAGAGACAAATTTCATTTGTTGTTTGTTACGTAACGGAATGAAAACTGAAAAACAAAAACAAAAATTGTTCATTCCGTGCCCATCTCTATAAATAAGTAGCAATGGTCTTTAAATTGACATGTATTAACACAAGCATTGTATCTTTGGAAATAATTTTTCTACTGTTATCTTTTGGTTGGGCTAAATCTAGAATTTTGAGTCAAAGAAATCCCATAGAAGAGTGGGATGATGGAAACCAAGACCTATGGTGAATGGTTTAAGTGGAAAATGCTTAACTAAAGTAATAGAATTGAAAAAGACATAATACTGACATTGGCCAGAATCCAAGTCAATATTTATGTCAGCATAAGTTCCATTGTGGTGAATTGCTGCTAGTTCAAAAATTGCCACTTGTATTTCTTGTTGCTCTCTGATGTATGTGACTGGTGTGTGTTGGGGGGGAGGGTTGTTGAAATACAAATGTCAACTTCTTAATTGACATGTTGCCACTGAAATTTATGGCATCAGATTTACTGCTGGTATAAGTAACACAATTCTTTAAATAACTGAATGGCTGCCACATAGGTGATGGAACAGACTTGTTAAAACAAATGGGTAGATATTACAAGGGAAAATCAGAAAAGGCCAAATGGAGAAGAGTGGATAGGCACATGAAATATACTTTCTCCGGAGAACTGGGTTGTTATACTCACTCCACAGCTGTCCAAGCTATAACCATAAAACAACAGCTAGGCCTCTGATGTCAATCTAAAAGACAAACCTGGTGAAACCAGTCATGCCAAGAACTGTTGGACTTAATATCTAAAATCAACTTGCCTAGCAACATCTATCTTGTATACACTGGGACTTTTTAAGTTTTGGACTTTAATGTCTTCACATTGTACAAATCTGGTGTGTGTGTGTGTGTGTGTGTGTGTGTGTGTGTGTGCGTGTGTGTGATGTCTTTACTGCCGTGACTGACTCTTCGTGACTCCATGTTCATGGAGTTTTCTTGGAAGGAATACTGGAGTGATTTGCCAGTTTGAAGTAGTGTTTAATCCACAAAAGCTCATTTATTTATTTATTTATTTATTTATTTATTTATTTATTTATTTATTATTATTATTATTATTATTATTATTATTATTATTATTATTATTATTATTATTATTATTATTATTATTATTATTGAGATCTATAAAGTTATTGCCTGTTTTTTCATATGTATTTTACTTCGCTTGAACCACATGGCAACCTTTTACTTCAATTTACCTAAAGAGAATTGACAACGATGCTGGACCCAGAATAATTTGAGTTTCTGATCTGTTTTTGTTACAGGGACTCCAACCTCGCCTTCTTTAGGTAAGTATCTAATCTTTTCTTTGTTTCCAAATTCATCTCTTGAATACAATTTCTTCCTATTTGATTCTCTTCTTTTGTCATGAATTTACTTAGGCTACCCCTTTGCAATCACATTTCCTAGGGCATTCTGTGTTAGTAATTGCTTCCCAAATCTAAGTATCAGTCTAGTTGATGGTAGAGATGGGCACAAAATGAACATTTTTTGTTTCCGTTATTCGTTTGTCATTTCGTTACGTAACGAAACGACAAACAAAAATTGTGATGAAAATGAAATGAAACGAACAGAACCACAAAAATTGTGTTTGTTACATTTCGTTTCCATTACTGGTGGCGTGCAATGAAATGAGCTGTTTTAAATGTTAAAATACTCCCTGGACATCCATAAAAATGCAGCGATAATTATTTATACTGTCTGATAATACCTACTGGTATTATCAGACAGTATAAATATTAGGCATCCGGGAACCATTTTGGGTTGATGTCCCCTAACTCCCCTTAAAGGAAAAAAATATATACAGCAATCTGAGAAAAGACATAAATGCACATTTTAAGGACCCCAACCCTCCTGGTAGGTATTATCAGGCATAATAAATAGTTATTGCTGGTTTTTTTAACATTTAAAAGCAGCTCATTTCATTGTGCATCGCCATTAACGAAAACAAAATGTAACAAAACCTAATTTTCGTGGTTCTGTTTGGTTCGTTCCAATTCCATCACAATTTTTGTTATTCGTTTCATTATGTAATGAAATGAATAATGAATAACGGAATGAATTTTTTTTCATTTCGTGCCCATCTCTATTACCAAGGTAAATTTACAAGATCTGTGTGGAACGTGCATAATTTGTTTCAACTATCTGCCAAATTTGCACTGCCAAATTCAATATCAACTGATCTACAAATGTAGTTTCACTAAGAGCAATATACCTAATCTAGCCAGATAAACCAGAATTCTTTGCTATGACATGATCCCTCTCAGTAGACAAGGTCATAGAGGTATGTATATTTGAAAATGACTTTTTTTTTTTTTAAAAAAAGAATTAATTCTGGTTTATACATCTGCTGCAGGTTATCATTCAAGGAAAAATAGATGGAAAGTGTGGCCCGGGACGTAAAAGAACATTCTGGCTTCAGAACTTAAGCCAATGGTCCGCAGTGAGCACAGCTGCTCTGTTTAGCATAGCTTTAGATAAAAGCTAGTTCAGGCTACTGATAACCAATGTCCTATGATGACATGGCACATGAAAAAGAAAGTTTATGGATAAGGGATGCTTGATAGCCTTGGGGTCCTAGAGAAACACTAGACTTGTATAGGGGAAATACATCTGCCATGCATACAACTTACCTTTGAACAGAAATGCTACCCAGGATCAGATAAATATGTGTACTTCAGAGGAGAACGTTAGCAATTTGAATGAGTTAAAGTCACTGTATTGCTTTAGTTGACAATGTTGCATAGCTTTGGCTTCTGCCCATATGTTCAGACCTGTGGATCAGTTTGACGTTCTGTTCATTGGTGGTACGGGAGCAAGAGGCCACATGGGACAGGCACCACACATATAAATCTGGGCGATCTACACCCCACCTCCCATGCGAACCCTTACAAGGCTTATCCATGAGTCTCGCCCTTCTGCCCGGGAAGGGTCAATGTAGTCCCAGCACTGGACAGGCCAGTGGCAGTACCCCCCTTCTGTTCCCCATGGAGGTTCTTGGCGCTATATGCTATGCATAATTGCTGCTGAAATGCTTTCTTTGACTCAATGATTAACTAACAGTTTGAAGAAAGTTGCTGAATGTAACTTACTATTTCATGAGAATGTGGATTATAGGAGGCACACGGTAATAGTAACAGAATGGCACAAACAAGTCACCCAAATATTTGTGAGCAACAGAACATTAATCATCTCTTCTGCAGTTTGCAATATGAATGATAATGAATTGTCCCAGGTAATCTTTGGGGTGCTTTGTATTGAAAAATGCCACATTAGCAATGAACACACTGGATTCGCTTTCTCCACTTCAGTAAATTTAATTGCTGACATGCCAGATTTTCAGTGTTACTGTGAAGCTGAGATTTCTAGCCCTAACGTTCTATCCTACTAAAAGAAATGATATTGAAGATTGATGCCTCATATTGACACATTAAATCTATTCCAATTAGCCATCAAATTTATCCTACCAGAAATTAAATGTTCCACTAGCTCCATGGAGGAGTATCCATGAGGTTATTTATGGGCAAAATAGGATGTACGTTCTCTCCAGTATTTTCAAATGATACTGGCAATTCATCACCCACATTAAAAAGACACAGCTTACATTCAAACAACCTATAATGGTTAGCAACATGCCCGTATTGTTAAATAGGTCACAGGCTGCATAGCATGAATTGAGTCTCATCTGAACCATCATTTCAGGTGAAGTGGCTTTGCTTGCATTTTCAAAGAAACGAGATGAAAAGTTTGATTTTTATAGCTTCCATGGAGGCATCCCTTAACTGGCCAAATGTTCAATGTCCTCCCCACCCCCCCACCCCACCCCAAGTAAAAATGTCCTGTTCAGTTACAGAGAGCTGAAAGACTCATGGCTCTATATATGATCCTGAAATAGCTGACACCATACTGCCTATCAACACATGACAAAGGCTTCAAGATGAAGGTGAGAATAATAGGGATTGTTTACTAGCCATTGACATCACATAAGAGAATTTCACAGAAAAGAATTCTGTTGACCATCAACCAAATGTAATGTTTCATGGGTAGGAAACTGCCCCTAATCTCTGCCAAATCTCTCTTGTGCATGATGAGTCTAGAACAACCTCTTTAACTTTTGTTCTACTCAGTCAATAATTCATTGCAGAAGTCACACAGCAAGAGATGATTCGGCCACCAAGTTATGTTAAAATGTTATAGAGACCATTTTTAAAAGAGTTGTTTTTTTCAGGGAGTATTGCCCCCCACGCCGGAATAAAGAGGCGACACAGCTCACTTTTGGGTTAAATATGGGCCACATTTTATTAAAACTTCAAGGAATAGAACTTCAAGGAATCAAACTTTATTGTTAACTGGGCCTAAGAGAGGGCCTGCCGTAGCGCAAGCATAGTTAGGGGTGTTATAAATTCCGGTCCCTCCTCGTCCAACTAACTTAACTGGGTCTATCAGATGATGCCGAGGATGGGATACCCACCCTCTGTAGGGCATCCTAGCACCCAGTATGTCAGGAATTGGCAGCCCTTTTCTCTTGTCTGGGCTTATTTATTGGAGCCTAGTTGTTCTTCCTGTGTTACTTCATTTATTTAGGGCTGCCCAGCACCTTACGGGTGCCATCCCGAGGGGGGACCAACCTAACCTGATGTTAATGCCTGATGTTAATGCCTGCGCTACCCGCCAAATGTGACCGGTTAATACTCGATGGTAGGCCTAATTAGTACGGTTTTTAAAGGCTTAGAGGATGGTGGGATGGGCGAAAAAACACTGTCAGTCACGGCCAATCAGACTGACAGTCAAAAATTCCCATCCGGCCCCGAAGCGACCAGCCAAGCATCACCATCCAAAGCTCTAGGGCGGGCGGGCCGGGGTTCCCTGTTCAAGTCGAAGGGCTGCCGGAGGAACGAGCCCACGCCTCATATAGGCGTGCCTCCGGCACAGCCGTACGCAACGTGCATAGGCTGCGTTGCACCCGTCCGGACGGGGCGGGCAAAGGGGCCCCGCGGGCCATATTCACGGCACGGAGCCCGCATTCTTGGAGTGAGGTTATAGTGTAACAAGACAGGCTCAAACTATGAATTTATATTGTATATTAGGCATAAAATAGTTGTGGTTGTCTTAGTTACAGAATACCATGGTTTTATAGTGCATATTAGGCATAAAATAGTTATTCCTGTTTTAGCTATGATCTACTTGTCCTCCTTAGTTGCTGTAGGAGGCAAACATCAACCTGACACTTCAAAAATCACTAAGCAACAAAAGCTAAAAATGCCTTTGTTTGCAAGTAATAGGGCATAATAAGATACAATTCAGATTTGTCAAGTGGTTAACAGGTCTGATGGGCTGTTAAATGTTCCATGAACAAACACAATAAGGGCAGTGGGTAAGGGCCCTGACAAAAGGGCTTTAAAAAGAAAATTGGCCAGTGGTTCAGGTCAGGAAAGATCACTTCCCATCACTTTCCATGGCCAATTAGTCAGACCAATAGGTTAATTCTGGAGGGCTGGTTGACAGTTGGAAAGGGAAGCTAATACTAGAAAGATTCAAGTAGTCCATGAAACACAGATAGAAGCAGCAATGGGAGCTTTAAGCAGGGAAACACAGTGTTTTTTGCTGTGAGTAAAAATTAAGAAAAATTGGTCTGGGCAAAAAGCTGGGAAAACTTATTTAGCAAGGGAAGTTTCATGCATTAGGGATTGCAGCAAGCCATATTTATTTTAAACTGGTCACTGTACATTTGAATAATCCCATCCTAACATTTGAATTAGTGACACTTAATTTCCTTATTGAAAACTGCTTTCATTTTATCATCTTGTCAATCATATGCCTAACCATAGAAGCAAAGCCACTGAATATTTTGATGGCAGCAGTTAAAGCTTCTCTTAATAAAGCTTTCTCTAACTGTGAAGTGAGGTAATTTTTGAACTCTACGGAACACTTTGATAGGGAGTTCCACAGACCCAAGCCTCAGAATTTGATAAAAATAAGTACACAGTCACATATATCTTTATTTTATTGATTTAAAATATTTTTAGTCCACCTATATCCTAAATAGGACCCAAGGTGTCTTACATGATTAAAAAAAAGACAATATTTAAAAAGCAAAAGCAAATCATGCTGCTTGTATACCACCCATAGTACTTAAAGCACTCTCTTGGTGGTTTACATTTTTCAATTATGCAGGCTACACATTCCTTCCTTTCAGCAAGCCAGATGCTTAATTCACTGACAGTAGAAGGTCAGAAGGCTGAGTGAACTTTGAGCTGGCTACCTGGGATTGAATCTGGGTTACAAGCAAAATTTTAGATATAGTACTCCAATTTAACCACTGTGTCACATGGTGTCATGAAATGGGGAAAGTAGTCATGAATATTTATTATGTTTAGTTTAGCCAATCATACAGCTTGTGGGGGGGGGATAGCACCTATATATATATATATAATCCTGTGTGTGGAGGGAGTTCAGTTGATTAGTCATTTGGTTGGTAGTCAGGAGTTAGTCTGGGCTGGGATCTGATAGAAAAGAAGTTGTACTAACAAACTAGAGGAATTATAGTTAATTGGTTGATAGTTGCTGTAGTCGAAACAAAGAAACAAGACAAGGTCATAATAAGTACTGTTTGTTTTATTGACACTTTATTTTGACCAAGTTAATCACAGTGACCAATGTAATAACATGATGTCTGACTATCTTGCTGTATTTCAATAAATTTGTTCTGTTTTATTTTTAAACATTACAAGCTGGTGACCTACTCCTTCTATATTAGTCCTAATTATCCAGTGAGCTGGTGGTGCACTGTGGGTAATTTGGAAGCGTCACACATGGCGTCTCTAAAAACTAAAAGCAGTAAGTATATAAATGTTAAAAACAAACAAACATTATATTAAAACAGTAAACAGAATCAATGCTAAAACATGTTCATAAGCACAGCAATCTTTTTTAAAAAAATCTTTCAGACAGTCATTATGGGAAAGCCTGCATGAACAGAAGAGTCTCCATGTGCAGCAAAAAAAGAACAGCAAATATGGGGTCAGCGTGGCCTCCTGTGTGAAGGACTTCCAAAGTCTAAGAGCAGCAACAGAGTAGGACCTCATGCCCCATCAATTGCACTTGTGAGAATGGTGGTTCTTTCCAAGAGAAAGGTGTGATCTTAACACCTGGGCAAGCTTTTAAATGAAAGTGCAGTCCTTATGATAGCTTGGATCCAAGTCATTTAGGGCTTTAAAGGTAAAAAAAAACACTTTGTGCTTGGAAATGGATCAACAGTAGAAATGGGCACAGAATGAACTTTTAGTTCATTTCATTATTCGTTATTCATTTCATTATGTAACAAAATGAATAACGAACCTCAGAGTGTTAAGGATTATACAAAATGGAATTGTCCTATTGCAAGGTATGATGCATTTTGGGAATGATGCAAGGCAGAGTGAGCTACACACATGTGTAAATAAATTCTGGCAACTAGTCAAGTCAGGTGACAGTTCGGTCATGCTCAGTTATCAATTTGCTGAGTAATGATTGCATCAGACACATACATAAAAGCAAGAGAGTTGTCCAGTATGGTGTGGGACGTGGTTGGAAGAAGCAGCTCGTTACTTTGTCAGTTTGGATCCCGGAAAGTTTGGACTACAGGACTGTTTATCAAACTAATGAGGTATATGCCTGCCAATTCTGTTTTTGCTGGAGGAGGAGGAAGAGGCCACTCCAGTTTGTGCAGTTGTTGTCAACATCTGTTGTTTTAATTTTTTTAAATGTTTTTTCCTGCCCGCGTGCTGTCAAATGGATTAAATAGCACAAAGTGGGGGGAAATGAATAACAAACAAAATGAACCAATGAAATGAATATTTGGAAAAAATCGTTAAAAACGAAATGAAACAAACCAAAATGAATCACCATTTTTTCAGTTCATGCCATCTCTAATCAACAACCAATGTCAGTACTATAAGAGGGTTGTTATGTGATTTCTGTAACCTGCCCCTGTTAATAATTTGGCTGCATCATATTGGACCTCCTGAAGTTTCCAAGCACTTTCCAAAGCCAGCTCTACATACAGTGTGTTACAATAATTTAGCTGGGTTGTAACTAAGGCATGTGCCAGACCTCTACATGAATGGGTGCAATTGACACACTCGTTTTAATTGTACAAATGCTCTCCTGATCACTGCTACAAGCAGGGTATCCAAGCTCAGAGATGAAACCAGAAGCAACCCCCAGTTGTTCACCTGTGTTTTCAGAGTGTAACTCCATCCATCACAAGCTGTGTTCCTATTCCTTGATTTGGCTTTTGAATGACCAAGAGCACTTCTGCTTTGTCACTGCTTTCTTAGTTATTTTATACTTTGAAACTATGCCATCACAGCCAGCTTGTAGTGGAATGTACCATTTTCTTAAATTTTACACTTTCACAAATGATGTCACTTTGAGACATGCAATGCACAAATCTTCAGAAATACAATGTGTATAAAATATAATAAGTTAAAATAAATTTAGAGTGAAACCTGTCAAAGGCAGCTATCAGCTTTGTTTATTATTGAAGGCTTTGAGAAAAATAATTAGCACAGAAAGAGAGTGATATAGCTGTTGTACAGTTTTCTTCTTTCAGCTATTTGAATGACTCCTTTGCAAGATGAAGTCTCGTCTGACCAGTTAAAGGCTTTGCCGCCAAGGAAGTAGCAGTAGCACAACATGGTACAGCAGCTGCTGAACTGATAGCTTCTGCTGTCAATCGAAGGGGAAGCTTCAATTTGTACTTCTAGATGACTGGCACAGTGAAAATCAGGAAGGCGTGCTTCAGGGAATTAGATTTTAGTGAATGAAATGTTCTACTATGCTTCTGTCATTGTGAGATGTTGGCTCTGCAGCACACATCCCTGAAGGTTGCCATGAACCTTCTTGCCTTTGCGAAGAATCAAAATACTGTACGAATTAGTATATAGTTGAAGAAAACATACATTGAAGTACATATTTGAATACACTAACCACACTTGAGTCCATATAGCTTTTCGGGAGAGTTCAAGTTGGATTTGACCCAGAATGCACTGATTCATCTTTCTTATGGTCCATGGTATCTGCAAAGCTATCTTCCAACACGTGTCAGCTTTCCTTCTTTGGAGGTTTTGAAGCAGAGGCTGAATGGCCATCTGTCAAAAATACTGTGATGGGGGGGTTTCTTACATGGCAGGGGGTTGGACTGGATGGCCCTTGAGGTCTCTTCCAACTCTATGATTCTATGATTCTATACTGCCCAGCAGTCACATCCACATTTCATAGCTGGGAGTACCATCGTGTAGATTACCTTCAAGGGAGAAAATATGCCAACTTCAAAAAGGGAGCTCAGGCTGAGAGTTGGGAATAATTGCTAAATATTACTCTAAACACTGAAAATGGCACTTAAAAGGTAAATCCACAGCTTAGAAATTCTGAAAAGTTAAATTTATTCTGGGCCAGCTCAGAGTTAATTTAATGTCAGCAAATTACTATTTTTAACAAGTTATACAAAGCGTAGAACCGTATAATTGCCCTTTACTTGAAATATGCTCTCTTTCAAATAGAAGTAATGAAGTTAGCCAAAGGTGTTGCACATAAAGGGGGGCAGCTCATGTCTTATCTGTTCAATGACTTGTTCTTTACAGGTGGTTGGCCAGACAATTAGCAGCTATTATTTTCAGCAGTAATAAATTCTAATATTTTAAGAATGCAAGAGCAGATGGATTGCCAGATCACTGCTACTTACCACAGTACAATGAAAATTTATCTTTATGACGTCAGTTCAGTCTTTACACAACTGTTCCTGTGGCAATTTAACAGCGTGTCATCATTTTATTTTTAAATGGATTGCATGTAGATTGGAAACTATGAATAGAAATCAGATGTATGGTTGCATGAACAAAAACTCATGCCCCCTTTTAAACCTTTTAGTTGACACTGCAAGTTTCAGCTTCTTAAAATGTTAAGTAAAGTTTTTTTCTACTTTGCTAAGTAAATTTATTGTGATTAGTACTTTGCTTTATTTAATGGTGTTTGTACAAAGGGGAACTCACTACCCTCTTTGCACAAGGGATCAGTCTCTAGTTTCAATGGGGCCATCTCCTCATTATATAAAGTGTGATCTGGAGATTGACACGGTAGATGTGGAGCACTCTGAGTGCACAGCCCTTATGCCCTGCTTTTGGCAACTGGCATAGGCATCCCAGTGCAGGCAATCAGTGCCTTACATGTTTATAGATGTAACCACTAAAGCCCAGTATGCATAACATGTTTTAATAGTTACTTTAGGTAGCAACACCACAGTAAATATTGAACATCAAGTCAACAAAATAGTCAGAAATGCCACGAATAACATCTAGAAAACCCTGATGCCTGGGTCATTTGTATTTTTTGAAATGTATGTATTATCTATTACTTACTTGTTTTTCTTTATTTTATTTTTCTTCCAGTGGAGAGAATCAAATGTTATTTCTTTTGATCTGACAGACTTTTAAAGTTGTGAAATGTACTTCCTGTTTTGGTAAGCCAATAAGCATCATTTGCAGTCGTTTATTTCTTTCTCTCTTCCTGTACAGGACTGGGAGGGGGGCTTCTCCTGCCCAAAACACCTCAGCTGCAACTACATGTGAAATATATGATGGCATAGTTCAAAACCCCATGTTTTGTTGTAAAAGAAACAACTGGAAGGAAAATGATAGGCAGGAGAGAAATTATTGACCTTTTACCACTTACATTTTTTCCTACAGAAACCAATTTCACCCTTTTTTCTGCCTTGAAATCCAGAAGTAATTCCAGGTAGAAAACCTAATTTCTAAGAGGGAAGAGTGAAAATTCAGAGAAGCAGCAGCATTTGGAAGGCCTTTTGTAGAATTAACTATGTCATCACTTCACAGTCTTCTCTTGAATAAACTCGCCATAGCAGTATGTCAAGGTAAGATGTTCATCCACCCTATAATGGCAAGATAGAGAAAGTAATTAAAGTATTTCAGGCAAAAATCAAAGAAAAACAAAACAAAAAACACAAAACATGTGGCACCTTAAAGACTAACCTTCATATTTTAATGTAACGTTTAGTGAACTACATGTCCACTTCCTCAGATATATAGCAGCAAAATGAGGTGTGCAATATAATATGGGATGGGATATATATTTCATACCAGATATTCATTGGCTGTAGTATATAGAGATGGGGTGTAGGAAAATGAGTCCACATACATGCATATTGGGTTTTAACGATGCCAGGCCTCCATGCTCTTCTTCTTCTAAGCAGGAGGCCAGACACACACTTTTATTAGCTGTAAAAGGCAGAGCATGAGATGTGGCATGATAGCCTACGTGTCAGCCTGCCATAGGCTGATGAACTCCTGGGAAGGGCTTACATGACATGGTTGTGTCACCTAGTGAGGGACTGGATGATGGATAACTAAGCAGCTTGTTATTTCCTTACATCCCATTCCATGACGTGAGCAGTGCACTAAGAAGGGTCTTTTTTTTCCCTATGGCCATGCCATGGCCTGATGGGAGGAAGAGATAACAGTAGCCTGCTTCCTGGATGTTAGATCCCATGGGATCCATTGCCCTCTCCCAGGGGGTTCCCGCGCGGGGGGGTGTCAATATTTCCCACAGGACCCTTGTGTAGGAGGCTTGCTGGGTGTGCTCATTAATATCTCCCAAGGGGACATTCCTATATTGGGGGGAGTGGATGTGGAGGGGGAGAGGATGAGGGGGAAGAACAGGAGGGAGAGTTGATTAGTAGAAATGGTGGGAAGATTGGGCCAGGTTCTATAGAGAGTGGACTACACGTTTCATGGATGTGCAGTCCACAATACATTACATTAAAGTATATTAGTCTTTAAGTTGCCACATGTTTTGTGCCTTTTGCTTTGTTTTTCTTTGATTTTTACCTGAAACTCTTGACAAGACTAAACTTCTAATTAAAGGATGTGCTCTCAATATTATTAATGATGTTCTGTATCTGTTTCATTTGTCCAAACAGCTACTTAAGTCAGTTTTCCATTTATACAAATTGTATTAGGAATTTTATTTTTATTTTTTCTGGATTACATACATCATAATTTTCCATCCTGGGAGTATGACCTATGTTATAAGCACTTTCCAAACACCTATAAGAAAGGCCTAAATTAAAAGTTTTTGAGGCTTAGGTAGACCAAGTTTTCTTCTCAGAAAAAAGTTTCTGGTTAGCAGTAGAACAGTAACAGGAAACTTTAGGGGAATATGGACTTGGTAAAACCCAAAGCTCCCTACTTTAGTGCTTCCTTCTGGATGTACCACCTTCTGGTGGTTGAAAGGTGCTGAAAGGTAAGTATGACCACCAGAATGGAGATTTATGGCATTTATAAACTCAAAAACTGAAAAATCTGATCCCTAAACAGTATACCATGCAGGAAGAGGTTCACTCAAGTGTGGCTATTTAGATGTAAGTACAAAATGACAGAATGTAGGGTCTTGATCCCAGGGTAAGACCTATACATTGAGGTTACTCATATAAGTTCAGCACTAATGTGAGCATTTACTTACAGTATCTAGCTAAATCATAATGTAAACAAATATGGAAAGGAGAAGTTAAGTCAATGGTCAAGTTCCTCACAAAATCATAATTCCAAACTTAGGGCATCCAGATAAAGGCCGTCACTTTTTATGAACAGAAATGGGGACAAACATACCATTTAAAAAGAGGGTCTTGGTTTTTTAAAAAAAATAGCTTCATTTTATGTTGTGACATCCTCAAATAAAATGAAGCTTTAAAATGAGGCCTTATACATCAATTTGCAGAATGAAAAAAAAAAAAACATTCTTAAAATTCAGCCCAACTGCTGTTCAAATCTCTGAACACATTCCTTGTCATCTTTCTTCCAATCTTATATTGTGAAACAAACTGGAAAGAAACAGAGGTTGAAGTGAGATCAGCCTACACGATGATGACTCAATTTTTGTTTTCCTGTTGCAGACATCTTCCTAGCAGAAATTTCCTGACATTCATTGTGTGGAACTAAAATATTGTTGGTGCATCTCTTGAGTCTACTATATTTGCTTTCAATTTTACTATCCAGTCATAGAATAAGACTGACAAAAAAATAGACAAGATTAAAAAACATGAAAATATGAATGAACCAGAACAAAATATGTAACAGAAAAAAATATGTTATCTCAGTACTAGAGATGGGCACAAAATGAATTTTTTTCATTCCATTATTCATTATTCGTTCCATTCAGTAATGAAACAAATAACAAACCTGGGGGGGGGGGAATGGAATGAACCAAACTAAACCATGAAAATTAGGTTCATTGTGTTTTGTTTATATTAACGGTGACGCGTGATGAAAAGAGCTGTTTTAAATGTTAAAAAATGTCCTGAATATCTGTAAAAACCCAGCGATAATTATTTATTCTGCCTGATAATACCTACCGGGGGGTTGGGGTCCTTAAATGTGCATTTATGTCTTTTCTCAGATCACTGTATTTTTTGTTCCTTTAAGGGGAGTTAGGGGACATCGACCCAAAATGACTGCCAGATGCCTAATATTGATTTCTTGGGTATTAAAACGCCCTGGACATCTGTATAAACACAGCGATAATTATTTATTCTGCCTGATAATACCTACCGGGGGTGTGTGTCCTTAAAACATTTGTTTTTGTCTTTCTCCCATTGCGATGTATTTTTCTTTTCCCTTTAAGGATGACACAAAATGGATGCCAGCCAAAAAATGGATGCAAGCCATGTGATGGGATCATGTAAATTCTTGGACAACTTCAACCAATAGCATGCCCAGGTGGCAGACTGGGCAGGTCTGGCAGCCACAGAGGGCATAAAAAGCTCTGGCAGCCCCCGTCCTCCTTGCAGTCTCTGGTGGGAGTTAGGTTGGGGTGGGATTGCTGTCTCTGTGACTCGTTATTTTCACTTTAGGCCAGCCAGGCAGGCGTGTGTCTCTGTGTTCCTGCTGGCTGCAGCCTGGCTCTTAGGGCAAAAGAAAGATGAGATTTCTCTTTAGTTTCAGGCTTGCAGCCTCCCTGCGTGCATACTGTGTACCTCTTGGTGAGTAACCTCCCCTGCCCCGCAGTCACTCTGCGACTGCCTTGCGCCCTGGGCAATGCCCGCCACTGCCTTGCAGCCTCCCTGCCTACCTAGTCTATCCTGTGTTTCTGCCAGCATCCTTTTTTTTAGTGTTTTCCCTCTGGTCTGGGGCGTTGGGGGACGCCCGTGAACAGAAATGCTTTTAAAATTGTGCAAAGCTGCTAAAAACAAATAACAAATCAATGAACCAACGAAACAATTTTTGTGAAAATTCACGAAAAATGAAAACAAACCGAACCATGCCCCTCAACAAAATGAAATGAAATGAAATGCCATTTTTTCAATTCATGCCCACCTCTACTCAGTACCACAGGCAAACTAATCCAGGAAAGTACCTAATAATAATAGCTGTGTGCCATGAAGTCTGTTCTGATTTACGGAAACACTTTTCAGGATCTTCTAGGTAGTGAGTACTCAGAACTGTTTACCATTCCGTTCTTCTGGGGCCAGTTTAGGTTTGTGCAGCTTGCTACATAGGCTGGCTCTTTTGGGATGCATAATTGGGAAATAAACAACCTTTGGCTCGACAGTCAGATGCACTGAATGATCCAGTCAGGTACAGGATGGCATTTTCCAACCTGTGTGAGATTATATGATATGGGCTGAGATATGGGCCATTGAGTGATGCTCTGTAAAGCAGATGACATTGTATTTTACATAGTAGAACTTGTTGGTACAATTTTCTCAGTATTTGGACTAGGGGCTGCTATTGCATACATGTTGCATTGAGAATTGCATTTCATTGAATGATTTGTTCTCTCTCATTACAGAGAATTGAAGTTGTTTTGAATTTATGTCTGTGGACATGGACGTGTCCATGAAATCTCACATTAAAATATAACAGTAAGTCTTTAAGATGCCACCACATTTTGTTTTTGATTTTTATTTGTTATTTTATTCATTTATTTTGTCTTTATCTTTAAAGCTTGCACAGATGCACACAGCTACAATTTTGAATTCTAGGAAAATCCAGTGCAGAAGTAGAAAGAAAGGATTTCCCTCAGTATACATTTCTTCAGCTGCTTTCAAACTTCAATTTGTTTTTTATTAAGTCATTCAACACGAAAAGATGTGATTTTCCTCAAAGAATATATCACACAGTCTAAATCTTTAGCACCTCTCTCTCAGACCTTGCCTAAAACAGAAAAAGATCCTACTGTTCTGAGCACCTTGCCCTACAACTGTACAGTTCAGACAAATTAGCTATATTTATAATATGAAACAAAGCTTTCATGCTGTAGTTCTCAAACCTGAGGTGATGTACTGTAAATTACCACCTGAGCTACTAAAAGAAGAGGCCAACATATCTTCAAATCATGTCAGCACTTAGCTCATGTTATTGGAAGCCTCAGCAGATTTACTGTAGAGTTTTTCTTTTATGTATAGCTGTGATGAGACATTCAACTCATGGCAGCTATGGTGAGACACAGATATGATGTTAGTTGCCACCATAACCAAAAGAAACTCCACTAAATTATTTTTTTTATAAAAAAGAATAAGATTGACAACCATTCTCCTTCCTATATCAAACATTTGATAAATCTATCCTCATGTGGATCAAAGAGGACCAACTATCTTTGGTTAGATTTTCAGATGGGATACAGAAATATGAACAAAGATCTTCTTGTTGTTATGTGCCACCACATTCCCTCTGGCTTAGGTTGATCCTATGAATGTGTGATCTTCAAAATAATATGCAATGTGTTCTTGTATTTACTGGAGCAACCCTGTTGATAGCTTTAAGAGCACATGCAGTACATTCTAGTTATTATCACAAGGATTACCACAGATAGCTGCTATCTCCTTATTTATTTTAAAAACAGAAAGATTACCCTTGGTAGGCAACAGTATAATGTCTAACACAATAAGCCTGCCACATGAGGAAATTATCATTTAATGAATCTGCACAGTGACCTTCATAGTGGAGTAACACCACCAGATCGGTGGCATAAATCAGGCCTTGATAGCTGCAGACCAGCAAAAGGTATGCCACTATGCTATTAAGGAGAGCAACCAAAGGCAACTGTCACTGCTTTGTTGTTATGAGGCTCATAAATAATGGTCAATAAAGAGACATGGAGAATGCAATATTAGTACACAACAGTGGGCCAATCACCTACACACTACCCTAAGGACATTAGAGACACAAGGAGCAATCTGTGCCAGTACAACCCTATTTGTGTGATATATGATAGTAAGCAGTTTTAGCATAGTCCCAATCTTTTCCCTTGTGTATTCTACTGTGAAACAACATTTTGTCACAACTGATATGCTCTTGGGTCAGGGAACCCCAGTTATCAGGTCACAGAGTTAGTCTCCGGACAAATACCAGATATAAGTTCCCAATAAAGATCTGACGAGAGCGAGTTCAAATAAATGGTTCATTTATTGGCCAAAAAAGGAACTACAGACTAGAGATGGGCACGACCAGAAAAAATTACGTTTTGAGTTGTCGTTTATCGAGAAGGGCCCGTTTCGGGTCGTTTCCATTCTTCGCAAAAATTTTCAAAAATTTGTCGTTCCGTTTTTCGTCTGTCATTTGTACAGTGGTTTAGGGGGAGGGGTGGGCTCTGGGAGGTGGGCTCTGGGAGGCACCTCTCTGGGCACCTCTCTGGGTGCCTCCCAGAGAGGTGCCTTTCCCTCTGAGTTGACCCAGAAGGGAAGGGAAGCGTAACGCGTAGCCGCTGCCAATTATGTTGGGTTATTGTTAGTGTGACAGGAAACCTCATCGGCACCGCTGTCTCACTAAGAACATTATAGCCAATTAGCCATTAGCCATATTAGCCAGGGTTGGGGCTTAGTGTGCCAGAGGCACCTCTCTCGGCGCTGACCCTGACTCACTAAGAAGGAAAGCATACTGGCGTACTGGCGGGCGTACAGGTTACAAGGGAGGGAGTGGGTCCAGAGTTGGAGGCACCTTCTGATGCACCACTCTGACTCACTAAGAAGGGAAGTATGCTTGCGTACAAATCTGGCTTAGGGTTGGGGTTAGGGTAAGGGCTAGGCTTAGGGTAACGGTTAAGGTTAGGGTGGGGTGGGTTAGTGGGCTGCACCTCTGGGTGCCTCTGACCCACTAAGAAGACAGTGTACTAGCGTATGGGTTAGGGTTAGGCTTAGGCTTAGGGCTTTATATGCCCTCTCTGGCACATCCAGAAGTCTCAGCAAAACCTGGCCATGCGATTGGTGGAATGGCTCCAAAAATTTGCATGGTCCCATCCCATGGCCAGTCCATCATTGCGCGTGCACAGGTGTAAAAAAATAAAAATAAAAATAAAAATAAAATAAAATCAATGGAGACGTTTTGTTGCAAGAAAAACCCACTGCTGCTACTATAAAAATCAGGCATTTAAAATACCTAATTTTCAAATGTTTCTGTGGTGCTTTGGTGGGTTTTTGGACCACGATTTAAAAATAAATATTGCGGTCGCCATTTTGGATCCCCCCCACCGCATGGCAAATGGAGACGGCGACGAGGATGCCCCCCCCAGTCTGGTACCAGCAGCCCAGGACAGTAGAGGGGGGGAAGGCCAGAGACCCCCCCCCCAGAAACCACCCCTCTCTGGTAGGTGCCCTCACTGAGGCAGGCATATTTCTGCCTGCTTTTATGGCCGGCCGGAATCTGGTTTTTTTATATTTTTAAAACTTTTTTTCTGTGCTGCTTAGTGCTTGGCATCGTGCGATCGCCGCGATGCCATGAACGACATCGACAAATCAGACCCAATTTATCTTTATCGGGTCGGGTTCGAGCTGGAGTGGAGTAATTGTCATTCTCGTTCCTCATTCCATAACGAGAACGAAGAACGAGAACGAAGACGAGGATTTTGCCGAGTCATGCCCATGTCTACTACAGACCCTGCCTTTGAGAGGTGAAAGACAGAGATCTGCTCTCTAAGAACAGGTCAAAGGTGCTTTATAGATTCTGATGCACAAGAGGAAGGGGTGTGAGACACAAGGAGGAGGCATACAGTAAAAAGGCTTAAAAAAAGGATACAAGTTGACAAATGGTATGAACTCTAAGTAAAACAGAATTAGCCAATGGTGTGAGCTCCCAGGTACATAAAAAGTCCACAGTTGGTCAACAGTCCCCATGGAAAATCTGAATGCAAGTCCAATGTTTGTGAAACAAATGCAGACAAACTCTATTGTAAGTCCTTTTGTTGTTTTGCCTGGTTCCCTAGTTGGAAGAGGGGAAAGGGGGGAGGATTAGGAATGAGACAAAGGGAGGAGGTAGCCTTTTCCAAATGCAAGGTATTTCCCCAGGCTCTGAGTCTATGAGAAGAAAGGATTTCCTGATGGGCACTAGAAAAGCCCTTCAGCCAGTCCTTAGAGAGGAAGTAACCTCTGTGGGGTGCCAATTATTTCATTATAATGTAGCAACAGGAAGGTCAAAGTCCTTTCCTTGATTACCTGAGCCCATCCTCTATTGGGCTTGACTGGTGTCCGCTGCAAATGGTTTTCTGCTTCTGAGGCACTTCTAAAAAGGGAGGAAATGTTACAATGTCTTCCTTTTTATGAACTTACAAGATGACTCACATTGTTGACAGTTTGTTATACAGATGAGCTATAGTGCCAAATAGAGATGGGCACGACTTAGCGGTATTCCCGTTTCCGTTTCCGTTACTCGGTTCCGTTACTCTACGGAAACGGTAACGGGAATTACTCTGCCAGACTTCGAGCTCGAACCGACGAACGAACAATTTTGGTCTGATTTGTCGTGCTCGTTACTTGCATCGCGTGATCGCGCGATGCCACGCGGCACAGAAAAAAGTTTTTAAAAGTTAAAAAACCCGGTTCCCGGCCAAAAAGCAGGCGGAAAAATGCCTGCCGTGCCTCAGGGCACCTACCAGAGGGGTGGTTTCTGGAGGTCCCCGGCCTCCCTCCCTCCTCCGTCCTGGGCTGCTCTGGTGGGACTCGCCGCAGGCTCGCAGCAGCAACAAGCCGCACGGCACGGACGGCACAGGAAAAAACTTTTAAACTCTCCCCCCACCCATTCCCGGGCCAAAAAGCAGGCGGAAAATGCCTGCTTGACTAAGGGCGCAGGGCACCTACCGGGGGGGTGGGATTTCTGGTCTGGAGGGGGGTCCCCGCCCCTCCCCCCCGTCCTGGGCAGCCGGACTCGCCATGCCATGCGGTGCGGGCGGGGGATCCAAAATGGGGTGGCGAACGCAATATTGTTTTTGAAATCGTGGTCCAAAAACACAAAAGCACAACAGAAACACGCGGAAATTTATAAACTGCCAGATTTTTCACAGTAGCAGTGGGTTTTTTCTTGCAAGTTGCAACAAAATGTCTCTCCTCTCCTCCTCTGTCCTCCATTGATTTTATTTCATTTTATTTTTTTTACACCTGCGCAATGATGGGCTGGCCGAGTGGCCATGTGGGAGTGGACGACCATGCAAATTTTTGGAGCCATCCCACCAATCGCATGGCCACTTGGCCACTGAGACTTCTGGGATGTGCCAAAAAGCCCCCTAAAACCTGCCCTAGCCCCCTAACCCCCTAAACCTAATCCTTGACTCCTTACCCATACGTCACAGACTGTCTTCTTAGTGGGTCAGAGAGGCACCCAGAGGTGCAACCCAATAGCCCACCCTAACCTTACCCGTCAGTAGCCTAACCCTAGCCCTTGCACTAACCCACCTTAACCCATAGCCAGATCTACTTGCATTGCACTACACGCAAGTACGATTCCCTTCTTTGTGGGACATGGCAGGTGCGACCCACTCCTCGGAGGGTCGTACCAATGGACCAGGTGGTCTCACTGTCTGCAAATGGTATGCATATCCATATGGTTATGCATGCCATTTTGCAGCAGCAGGTGAGGAGGGGAGACCCCCATGTTGAGGGGTCTCTTGGAGCCTGCTGCTGCCCCTTCCTAGTGGGTGAGGATAGGAGGCACCCACGGGTGCCTCCAGGAGCCCACTTTCCCTTTATAGCGGGCCAGAGGAGGCACCCACCCCACAGAGGTGCCTCCAGGAGCCCGCTACCCCCCCAAAAAAACCAGTATAACGACAACGAAAAAACAAAAAACCGAACCGACTAATTTTTGCGAAGTTTCGCGAAAAACGGAAACGAGCCGACACGGGCTGCCTCCGACACACGACAACTCGAAAACGTCATTTTCCCTAGTCGTGCCCATCTCTAGTGCCAAACATACCATACAAACAATGGGTGCCCTATCTTGGGTAAGGAGCTTAGACAGAGGACAAAGAAGGGGAGAATGAGTCTAAGGAAGTGCCTTGGGGTGTGTGCAAAGGATTTCCCTAAACCATTTGTTATACAAATGAATGATACCTGTTTACAGGAAGAGGAGACAAAGGGTTTTGCAAGCAGAAGATATTATCTAGATGCCCTTAAGGCATGGCTGGTGTGAGCTCGACAATTCCCTCCCCCTGCTGGTGAATGAATCATGATTTTAAACATGTCTAAGACACTGCTTGTAATGGTGGATTCTGTGCAGCATGATTTATTATTTGATTTTATGGCAGATTATAGAAAGAGACATACATTTTCATTTGCTAACAGGTGTGACCAGATGCTGTGTAGACTGTATTCCAAATTTGTGCATAACCTTGCAAAGGCTCACTATTTGTGACATTAAGATTTTAAACCACTGTTTGTATCATGGTTTTTTGGCACTTAATGGGTTCTCTTTTTTCTGTGTGTCTGCAGGTATTTTATTTTATGTAACAAATCATTGGAAGAGAAAAGAGACTACAGTGGTACCTTGTATAACGTAATTAATTGGTTCCCAATTAAATTACGTTATACAAATTTTTCGTTATGCAAATTATCATTTCCCATAGGAATGCATTGGAAGTGGATTTAATCCGTTCCAATGCATTCCTAAAGGCCCCGCCAGCCACCGCCCGTTCCCGCCTCTCTCTCTCTCTCTCTCTCTCTCTCTCTCTCTCTCTCTCACACACACACACACACACACACACACACACACACACACACACACAC
>JAHTLZ010000021.1:8747578-8777578 GCA_023846285.1 Phrynocephalus versicolor
GTCTCAGAGCTGAAATCACTGCTGAATCACTAACCCCACGCCACAATACTAGCTATAATGCTCCTCCCATATGATGGGGGCAGAGAGAAAGGTTGGGTTTTATCTCCCATGTATATGGTGGCCATAGTATATTTTCACAAAATATAAGATTTTCTACACACTTACAAGACTTCCCCTTCACAAGATCTGGATTTCAGTGCCAGATTCTTGTTTGTGCAAAAACGCTTCTGAAAAGATTTTGCAATATGTGTGTGCATCTATGAAAATATTGAAATATCACTAGCAAGAAAAACAAATATTTGGAAACTTTTGCATTCTTTCATGACAGAATGATATGTCAGTATTGTGATATCTGTGAGGCATCAGTTCCGAGCCTAACCCATGGAGGGAAAAAACAAACAACAACAAAAAACCAACCCAAAATGTATAGAAATAATACATATGCATAGTCTCTGCTTCCCTCTAGTGGCCAGTTCTTGCAATATATTTTGGAAACATGTTTTTTCAGGAGGTGTTATTTTTAACATTTTCAGGCAGTGGATAATTGAAACCATGGGTACTAACCTTTGGATACAGCAGCTCTACTCTATAACCAAATATTTACATCATCTCTTTGGATTTGAAGTGCAGAGCACCACTGGTCTGAGTGCTTTCCCTTTGTTTTTTATTTAATAATTTTTCAGTGGTAAAAAGAAATGCCACTGGTAAGGTATGCCCTTGTAGGATGCTAATGAGATCACACTAATTTGCTTTAGCGAGTTATTGAAATTACCACTGTTATTCTGACAAAAAAGTTCAGCTGAGAAAGAACCAAATCAAACTGATTTAAAGAGAAAAAAGATTACTTGCACAAGCTAGGGCATAAGTTCAAGCAGCTGAGCTTCAAGCTTGTTTAGCACATCTCAAACTCAAATGCCAGGTTCAGATGGGAATGCAGAATGTCACGCAAGCCTACAACCATTAAATTATTTGTATTCACAACTACCACCAAGCGATCAAAATAGAAACCCTTTGTTTACACTTTGAAGTATTAATATGAAAATATAGTGGCATTAGACAGTACAAATATTTTCAATTGCTTAGGTCAACCACATTAGTAGCATGTTTAATCCTTGGTATATGGAATAAATCAAATTGTCGGTCCCAACTACAGTAGATCTGCCAAATCAATGAAGTTTATATATGTTGACACATTCATTCAGTGGGTCTTTTCTTGTTAGACGTAATATTTTGACTTAACTGTTTGCTCAGAATAGGTTACCATAGGGGACCTACAAGGCCATCAAGTACAACTCTCTGCTCCATGCACGAATAAAAATCAAAGGAGATCTGCCAAGTGGTTGTCCAGATTTCTCTTGAATCCCTCCAGTGTTAGAGCACTCACCACTTCTTGAGTTAATTGGTTCCATTGCTATACACAGCAATGTAGTCTTTTAATGCTGTAAGATGTCCCTGAATTCCCTGTTCTCAAACTTGAATATATCTTAATTGTACTGGACTGTATATTGTCTCTCAGTACTGTAAGCCACCTTGGATCCTTTTCCAAGGAGAAAAGTGGGGTAAAAATAAATAAATAAATAAATAAATAAATAAATAAATAAATAGGATGTTTTTCCTAATAGTCAGCAAAAAGCTGGGTTCTCTTACCATGAGCTCATTGTTGTGTGCCCTGAACTCTGGGATAGAGATCCTGCCTCTCATCTGTATGACAGCCCTTCAGGTACTTGAAAAGAGCTATCATATATCTCCTCAATCCCTTTTCTCTATGCTAAGCATCCCCATTTCTTTCAGTCCTTCCTCATAGGGCTTTGTTTCTATCCCTGATAATCCTTGTTACCCTCCTCTGGACTTGTTCCAACTTGCCAGCATCTTTCTTGAATCGTGGTGTCCAGAATTGGACACAGTATTCAAGTTGAGGCCTAACCAGTGCTGAGGGTGAGCACCTCATGGGATTTGAAAATTATATACTTCTGTTCTTTTTTTCCTCTTTGCTCAGAGGCATCTGAAAAATTTGCCTATTTTATGTAGCATAAGCTTTTCCAGGTTGTAGCTGAGAGCTTCTGAGGCACAATTCAGATGATTTAGGATAAAGAGTTGTTCTTGTTTCTCTTTGTTTTCCTCTTAATTTTTAAATAATACACTTCCTAGACACAGAAGATGCTTTGCAATCCCAGCCCCACAATAAAGAGATGACACAAAAGTATTGAGATTTAAATTGGGCCACAACTTTATTAAATCTTTTAAAACTGTAAATAAAAAGCAGGGCATCCCTAGTGCATATAAATAAGGTTATATTCCAATTAATTGTAGTGCCATAATAATTTTTGGGAGTTCATACCTCGGAACGTGCTATTGTATTTAAACAGACAATTTCTCTTCTTAGAGACTAACTCCTCATGGGGAAGCCATAAACATTTTTTTAAAAAAACCTGTTGTCTTATAACAACTAACCTAATGCTAACCTGACCTGCTAACCTTAGCTAGAAGGTTTTCTTAATGGGACAATTTCTATGAACTCACCTGCTATCAAAATTCTTACACTACCTGCTGTTGTGACTAGTTAAACATGAAGAACCCTGCCTAACCTGGGTAAGGGAATGGGATGGGCAAAAACCAGTCCAGATGATAGTCAAAAATTCCCATTTGGCCCCAAAGAGACCAGCTACACTCATTCTCCCTCTAGGGCAGGTGGGTGGGGAGCTTTGCCAAACAGCCAAGAGGACAGGAGGCTCTGCAGCTCCTTCTTTTAAAGGCTGCAGAGCCTGGACATTTCAATTAATTACATGGGTGCCTTTTCATGCCAGCTGTGTAGGACAGGACTACAAAGTGTCCCCAGGTTTGTACAAGCCTCCTAGGGCCACCATTTTGGCAGGTATTCACATGAGCCCTCCAATTTCACTTGAAGCCCAGTTCTGCAACTCATATCTGGCTCCAACTCCCATCTGATTTCTTGTTTGATCCCTAATGCAAAGTAGTCTAGAAATTGAGATGGCCACTGCTCCCAATGATATGAATTAAAAACAACAAAACCTGAAATTGTTCTGTGGCACATGAAATTGGGCCAATCTCCCACAATCCTGTCATTTTACAAACAGGTCCAAATTAACCCCATTTGTTTTGTGATTTGGCTGAATGGGTTGCACAGCCCTACTTCTGCAAAGATCACACAAAACAGCATGTTGTAGACAGTTCGAAGAAGAGTTAAACTCCTGCCTGAAACTCATATGCAATTACATTTTGATCAGCATATCCCATACTGCTCAAAATTTAAAGAGAGGAAACATGATGATTCCACTAGAAGCTCAGAGTCGCTTCAACTTCTTAACCACATGCCTTGAGTTCTCACCTTGGCTGCTCGCTGAGCAAATTGGCATTCTGTTCTCAATTAAATCTGCATCTAGGTAAAAAAAATGAATTACACAGATATAGGATGGGAGATACCTGTCTGGAAAATAGTACCTGTGAAATGGATCTGGGAGTCTGGGTGGACCACAAATTGAACATGAGTAAGCAGTGTGATGCAGTGGCCAAGAAAGCCAATGTGATTCTTGATTGCATAAACAAAAGCATAATGTCTAAAGAAAGGGACTTGATAGTGCCATTCTAGTCTGCTCTGTCAGACCCCACCTAGAGTACTGTGTACTCTGGACAAGACAGAGTTCCTCCAGATGGCAACTCCCATTGCTTGTTGTTTGGGGAAATCCATCTCATGTAGGGGTGGGGGGTGGGGGATGACTTTGTCCTTGAAGTATGAGGTCTGTAGCCAGGGCATCCTATTGGACCCAGCACTTTCCATGGATTTCCAGGTAGCATCAGTGGTCCATTCAACACCTTTCCAGCTGCAACAGATAGTCCAACTGCAGGCCTTCCTTGTAATTGGAGCTCTCACCACATTCGCTCGCAGTTGTAATCTCAAGATTAGACTATTGTAGTGCTCTCTAGATGGGGCTGCCTATGAGGTTAATGTGGATGCTTCAGCTAGTGCAGAACACGGCAGCCAGGTTATTAAAGGGTCAAGGAAACATCATCATATCATATCTGTATTGGCTGCTCTGCATTCGGTTTGGATATGCTACCTCATTGACTTCAAGGTCTTAACGCTGACATACAAAGCCCTAAATTGTTTGGGACCTCAGTATTTGTCAGAGTGACTCTTCCCTCAAACAAGAACTGCCCAGATCACCCGTTCATGCCAGGCAGGACATTTGAGGGTGCCAAATCCGGGAGATGCTTGGAAGGTGATGACAAGGAACCGGGCCTTCTTGGTAGTCTCCCCTCACTTGTGGACTCACCTACCACAAGAAATTACCCTTTCCCCCTCACTGGAAATGTTCAAACACCAGTTAGAAACTTGGCTATTTAGGCTGCCTTTCCTGATTCCCTTAGTTATTGAGACACCTGATAACTTTTCTTTCTTATCTTATGTTGACTCTGTTTCATTTCCATATTAGTTCTGTTGTCACTCATTTGCACATTTCATTTGTTTTTGTTTCATTTTCTAATGAATGTTTGTTCTAATGTTTACATTTTTTCCTTTCTTGTTCATTTCATATGATTTATGTGCATATATTGTATATTTCATGGCACAGTGGTTAAATGCCTGTACTGCAGGTAAAACTGTGCTCACAACCTGGGGTTCAATCCCAGGTAGCAGGCTCATGGTTTACTCAGCCTTCTGTCTTTCTGAAGTTGGTAAGATGAGTACCCAGCTTCCTGGGGGTGGAATGTGTAGCCTGCATAGTATAATTAAACTGTAAAACTGCCCAGAAACTACTTGAAGTGGTATGGGGCAGTATATAAACAGAACACTTTGCTTTTGATTTTTCCTTTTAAAAAATTGGCTTAAACATTGTGTTTAATACGATCAATGTATTTATACAGGTATATTGTTTTTGTCATGACTTATATTTTCATGGAAAAGCACCCGGAGTAACCTTTGAGCTAGGTGGTGCAGTATATAAACTGAATAAATAAATAAGTCTACACCACCTGATTCCCACTGTCCCATCTCTAGTCTGTGGCCACCATGGCTTCCATAATCGACCTCTATCATTGCTATCATTTCAGCTTACTACAGTGTGACCTCACTGCGACCTCTATCATTGTTATCATTTCAGCTTACTACAGTGGTATGGACAGGTGTAGGCTGGATTTTATGGTTGTTGTTTTTTTATAGGCCTGATGAACTGATTCATGGTTTGTTAGTTGCCAGGACCAAAATTCGTGGTTCACGGTTCATCAAAAGTGGTGAACCATGAAGCAAACAAACTGCCATTTTGACAGTTCATCCCCATCTGTAATGTGCACATTGTACAGGTGCACTTGAAGATTCTTATGTTAGTGGGAAAACAGAGCCAAAATGTATGGCAAAAATGCAAATATTTAAATATGTTCATGCACCCATGCACATGCATACGTGTGAATTTCTCTTTAGGGAAGGGGGATGTGGAATCGTTTATAAGCTGATATGAAAGTGGGACGGAAAGCAAATGTCAGTAGGGTTATGAGAAATGTGAAGAGAGAAAGACTGAGAGATTTTCACATCACTAGTTCTGTCTCAATGAAGTTAGTTCATAGAACTCAGACCTTGTCTGTTGCCACTGCACCTCTTGCACCAGCAAAACACAGGAAAATAAATTAAGAGCCCAAGTGGCAGTTGTCAAGTGTAACTGCTTTTTAGTTGTGCTTGTTGTTAGAATAGATTCATTTTATAATGTCTCATGTTAAGTGAAGACAGAACTATCCACTTATTTTATCTAGTTAGCTTCCTTCCAGTAACAGCTGTGGTTTTAATGAAAGAGGTGTCCATGTGTCTGAGTCCTGAATTGATTGTGTCAGAACCAAACTGAATGAAATAATGGATAATATAAGAAAAGGTCAAAACTCCAAGGGCTTACAAGTACTGCCCATGGCTTCTGAAAACATGGTTTAGGCATAGTTTCCTCCACTGGTCCAATAAAATGTGAGACACAACTAGTAATGATGACATCAGTAAAGAACAGATGTCATTCTGGATTTTGTCAAGAATTATACTTATGGTGCAAGCACACGGCATGAAAGGTTCATGTTCAATTGTACCATAAAGAATCTCTTTGCAGTGAATGATCTCCTTTAAGCAACCCTTCTGTCTGTCAAGGAATCACTACAGCCCTCCCAACATGCAGTATCCCAACAGCTAATTGTCCAGCTTCTGCACAGATTGGGATCAGGCTGGAATGCAATTGCCCATATATCATGGCAAACAGATCACACAGGACCACTCTACAAGTCATCCAAACTGCAAAGTACCTTGCTTTGAGAGTACACCCTTTGTTTCTTGTACGTGGTTAACTTCAAACCAGTGGGAACTGAATCATGGTGAGTTCTATGGGTTTGTATCCAATCTGCTCTTGGACGGGACAAACATTTTCCATGATATTTCTATGTGATCATTTACAGTTGATTTTTGGTAGAAGGATCATGATTTTCATCTGGATTCATATCTTATAGGAACCTGGTTCCATATGCTGTCATTTTCCTTCTGAAAATGTTTTGGATTGGTATAATTTAAAAAGTTATGAACAAAATGAGTGTTTGCATTTTCCAGAACTCTTCATCGGGTAAGAATGGTGTAAATTTTGGTGTTAAAAATAATTCAGTAAGTCTGCAGAGTAGGAGCAATTTTACATTGATATTGGTTTTGCCACATTTTATACTAAGTGTTTTCTTAAACTTGAAAGTTCATTTATAACTGTTTTTATGAACCAGTACAGTTTTTATCCAGTATTAAACTTTATTTCTAAGGATATATCATGGTTAGATAACACACAGTTACCTTTTTCTGTTTTCTTTCTAGCAACTTTTCTTTCTGTAGCTTCATGAGGTTTTGAAATAATGAAGATGCCTATACTTTACTTCCTGAGATTCTCAGTTCATCTTTTTAACACTCAGCCTGACACACAGCAGGGACCCCAGGCAAAAATAGGTATCTCTTTTCCAAAGTCATCAACATGTTGCTATTATTTAATATGACATGTGGGTAGAAGGCGACTGCAAGCCTACTGTACAGTTCAGATAATTCATCTTCAAGATGGCAAATTCAGATATCTAATCTACATGAGGAAGAACACTATATGAGGTAATCAAACTTGTTGCTGAGTAAAAGACTAACAAAGGCTGCTTTCACATGAACACTAAAATCCGCAGCAAACTTTGAGCAGAATTACCCTCCCAGAGCAGTCACATGGTTGATGTTGTGGATCGGATGTTCCCATTGTTGCAGTTTTGAAAATCTGCAACTGTTCTGATCCCACAACTGAGAACTGCAACAAAGACACCATAATGGGGCGAAAAGATTTTGGTGCGGATTTTCCGGGTTCCCACAGACTCGAGTAATGGTTTAAAATCCACACCGGAACAGCGACAAGGATTTTACCACCTCGAGACCAGGTACTTGTAAAATGTGCTGGGTCATGCTTAAGTAGGCTGGTTGCACTTTATTTTTTTTAAGCCCACTGCTCATGGGAAAATGATTTTATGCTCCGCACCTGTGAGCACTTTGCAGCGGATTTTAGTGGACGTGTGAAAGCAGCCAAAAAGACATTTATGAGCATTTTGAGCAGTGTCCAACAGTGTTATTCACCAGGCACTAGTACTACAGGACCAAAACACAGGAGTCCAATAGATAGCCATGGGTTTGCATGCTTCCTTCCAAGGCTCTTGGGACTCCCAGATTCCACTGCCAGAAATTTTTCCACCTGCAAAAACACCTGCCCGTATTTCTGCTACCAGAAGCCACTTCACACTTTGTGTGTATGTGTGGTCTGTGCAGCATCTGGATGATCCCCAAGAAGAAAATTTGTACACAGACCTGCCAAAGTTGAACATACTTCACTATGTTCTAGACCTAGTTGTAGACTACACAGAGGGGAATTCAGTGTAGGTTTTACTCCTTTCAACTTGAACTTTGTTTTCTCCTTAATAACAAATGATTATGACACACATATAAACATGCAGGTCATGGAAATGGGGGTTGTAGAAGCAGTTGAAGCAACCTATCTTGTCAAACAGCACAATATCATCCACCAGACAATGAGTGCATTCTTGTCTGAATTACTGTAAAATCTAGCAGACAGTGCATTCTTATCCTCCTCTCATTTAGTCTTGCATCTACGTGTTTCCGCAGTGCCACAAAGCACCCACCCCTTTTAATGATTTTGAAGCAATGTATTCATTTTAAAGGGTGCAAAAGTATTAATCACTAATGATAAGAATAATGTTATATTATAATATTGTATGATGTAGAATCTTTTTCCTTCCACTTCATCAACATGTGGTCACATTTGATAGAAAATTGTTGTAACTTTGCCCTATAAACTCGACTCAGCTGCCTGCTTGACTTAAATCCTAAAGCCTCCAGCCTCCCTCCTCAATCTTGACCGGATCACACCAACACCAGCAGCCAGCCCTTCTCCCTCAACCACATCCATACACCTGACTGCGATTTCTGGAAGGTGCCTCTGCTTTTTATGCCCTCCGAGACATCCAGAAGTGTCGATGCCATAGGTGGGATGGTTCAAAAAAATTGCATGGTCCCATCCCATGCCCAGCCCAAATGGGCAGGTTTAAACAAATAAAAAATAAAATAAAATCAATAGAACGTTTTATTGCTATAAAAAATCCACTGCTGCTACTATTAAAATTCAGGCATTTAAAATAAATAAATTTCGCATGTTTCTGTGGTGATTTGGTGTGTTTTTTGACCACGATTTCAAAAGAAAAATTGTGGTCACCATTTTGGATTCCCCCCCCCACTGCATGGCATGGTGAGACGATGAGGATGACCCCCCCCAGCCTGGTGCAAGCAGCCCAGGACAGGAGAAGAGGGGGGAAAGGCCGGGGACCCCCCAGAAACCAGCTCTCTGGTAGGTGGCAAAGCCTCAGGAAGGCATATTTTCGCCTGCTTTTTTGGCCGGGAGCTGGGTTTTTTTAAAAAACCTTTTAAAAACTTTTTCTGTGCTTCGCATTGCATGATCGCCACAAACGAAAATGAAAAACCCGACCAAATTTTTCTTTTTTCGGTTCAAGTTCGAGTTCTGACGGCTTAATTATTGTTACCGTTTCCGTTACGGAACAGAAACGAAAAACGGAAACAAAAACAAAAATTTCGCCGAGTTGCGCCCATGTCTAGTAAAAACTCTACATTATCATTCTTTTTCATGGACTCTAACTTAAAAACTCCCATTCTCTCCCCCCACCCCGCCCTGTCAAATTCAAATTAGTTTTTATTATAGCCAGTTCACATTATATCTATATACAAATACAAATACAATAAAAGCAGTATGGCAATCAGTCATATGCGAATAGCTATATTCAAGGGCAACACATAATCATAGAGGATTAGAGTAGAAGTTGACTGTATTTATACCTTATTGTTTAATATAAGAGTTAAAATTCAAGTTAAAAGTGTACACAAAAATGTTTAAAAAATCACTAAAATGGTATCAACCTTATACATAATTAATTATACAGCCTACACAAAAAACTGTATGTAAATAACTTAATACCTTGTATTTTTCAAACACTCCCTGCTCCATCTTGATTACTTATCCAGCTAATTCTTAGCTTTATAGCCATCTTCCCCAAACTGGCCACTTTTTTAGTAATCTCCTTACTCTTGTTTTCCAAAAGCTTCTGTAAACACTCTTCCTTATTTCTACCCTCCAGGGAAGATATAATCGGTTTGATAAACCATTCCCTGATATGATTATATATTTTGAAGTCCAGTAGCACATGGCTCAGCATCTCAATGGTTCCCTCACCACAAACACACAATTGACTCTTATAGCGAATCTTATTATATCTTCCCAGTAATACTGCAGAGGGCAATAGGTCAATGCATAATAACATAAAGGCTCTTCTGGATTCTGGACTTTCTAAGTCATTTAAATATGGCATAGGTAGGACTCTATTCAAAGGATTTGATCTTATAATTCCTTTAGCTTTATTTAGGTCATGCTGTCTTTCTACATCTAATATCCTTTGCTTTATAATAGATTTGGACTGGGTCATATCCATTGACAACAGATAATGTTGCGAAAATCCATAATACCTTAATTTGTGTTCCAGTATCTTCTGCCAGGGGGGACATAGGTATCTTGCCGTGTCAAATGAACTAAACCTGTGGTGTTATGGTTCAGCTTTAGCCAACACATGATAGCCACTATCCATATTCTTTCTTCAACTGTTACCAGTCCTGTTTTTAATCTTATGGCTGCATTTGATGCACTTGTAGGAAGCTGCAATATAGCTCTTAAGAATTTGGTAGTTTCCACTACCTCTCTGATGTGATCTGATCTGGTTTCTGTCACTTGAGAAATTTACTTCCCATACTTCAACATAAACAGGGTCTGGTGTGAGCCATAAAATCATAAAACTATACAGCTCTAACTTAGTCTTCTCACAATTTAATGTTCTCACCATTTCTACTAATTAACTCTCCCTCCTCTTCTCCCCCCTCCTCCCTCCCCTCCCCTATCAACCCCCTACATGATACAGCCAATGGCTATACAGACTACAGACTACCAATATCTGGTATGAAATATAAATCTTATGTTATACAGTATCACACACCTCATTCTGCTGCTATATGTCTGAAGAAGTGTACATGTGCACGAAACATCACATTAAAATATGAAAGTTAGTCTTTAAGGTGCCACATGTTTGTGTCTTTTGTTTTGTTTTGTTTTGTTTTGTTTTGTTTTTCTTTAATTTTTGCCTGAAATTATTGAAAAGACTAACATGGCTACCCTCTATAAAATCTTCAGATATGCTATTTGTATTATGTGCAAAGCTATCTTAGAACATTTTTTTTAACAGAACACCTAACATTTAATGACATCTAAATTGGAGTTCAGCAGATTTTGGTAGGATTTGGAAGAAGTGGAGGAGAAGAGACTTGCTTTATGAAAAGCTACATTCAGAGACATCATTTTGTGGACTGAACAAATATTACTCTCCTGTACAGAAAAAAACTGCCATTTTTCAAGCCTACAAAGAGTAGAAATGTGTCCTGCACAGCTCTCCTTTTGCTCCTTTTTTTGGGTAAAACAACAACATCATATGTTTCTTCACCCAATACAATATAGAAGTACATCCTGCACAGGTCAGAGTTCTTTTGCTATACAGAAATTAACAAACATCTCAAATTTATCACCACCACTGGAGTCTGGGAGTTATTTGATAGTTGTCATATTAGCCTAGGGTGTTAGAGGGACTGGTGGGCCATCTCAGTTTGACTCAGGTGGCAGCACCGGCTTGGGCTTCAGTCAATTGGCTGTAGGTCATTAAGGGGCTTGAGAAACACAATTGCAAGGAAGAGGCAGGAATGAAGAAAGAACTATGGTAGGATAGCAGTTCATTTGTGATTTGAATAGAGTGTCCTTCAGGAGTACAGAATTTGGTGGGGGACTGAATTTCAGGTACATATAGGTTTTGACCCACATGCCAGGGCTATGCCAGACAATGGTTGTTAATACCCCTGAGCATGTGTCATATTGATACAGTGAGAGCAGGTAATTCCAAGATTTAAAGATATGGGGAGTTTGGTGGAGGTCTGACCAGCTCCCATGAGCCATTATATACTACCCCTCATCCAGGTGCTCTCCCTGTTATCTTGAAGATCCTTGACTGAGATTGGAAGTCCTGCTTTGGTGTGTTGGTTGTGGCACTGTGGGTCCAGCACAATGAGCAGTACACAAGGAAATACATTTTTTACAGAATCATCAAAGGGTCCATGAAATATTGTGAAACATACAGACATCAGATTTGAACGTCCCAAAGTTTACAAGCTGAAGGGGTATGTTGCTTGGAAGTGAGTTACACATTTGGGGAGCACCTTCAGCATGGCCTGTTGGCTGAAATTAGCAGCCCAGCGTGTTGCTGAGGGCTTGCTACTTGGTAGGCCTTTCTGTGTCAGTTAGTGCAGAATGGGAAGTGAGTACTGATGAGTTCCCAAGAGGCACAGGGGTGTCATTTCACCTAGTGTCATGGCACTAGGATACCGATATTCACTTGCAGGGATGAGTGGATTGTCCATCTAGGTTCAAGAGGATTGGATGGTGGGATCATAGAGACATTCCTCCAGTTTTAGCGGGCGGGGTATGAACTGTCCAGAAGACAGCTCTGACCAGGGATTTGGGACTCAACTGTCTAGAGACAGGGGAGGGTTAAGAGATAGCCCAAACTGCCCCATGGATCCACACACATTCAAGCTCCTATGCAGGATGAGGCAGGTTGAAAGAAAAAATAATAATAAAGTGTGGCCCTAGTTATCCCCAACATCTGTGTCTGTCTCTTTATGATAGTGGGAGAATGTGGCAAACCTGGATTTTAGTAACCCCTATCACTCATTTTAATGGTGATGTGACCTGGTTCCTTTTCCGCTGCCACCATTTCCCAAAACAGTTATGCCTTAGCTAATAATTAGACAGAGACTGACATCTGCTTTAACGTTTCAAAATAAATTTGTAGTTTATTTACATTACAATATAAAGAATTGTCAAATCATATGCCATACTTGTGTTTGATTTTTTTCTCTTTTTTGATTTGAGTTTAAACACAAAACAGTTATAGATTCATTCTGTTATTCAGTTGTTCCCTAACCAAACCCTATCCAGGCTCAATCTGTCAGTTCTATACACACTTTTTATTTATTTATTTATTTATTTATTTATTTATTTATTTATTTATTTATTTATTTATTTATTTAACTTTATTTCTATGCCACCTTTCTACACAAAGGAACCCAATTTGTATACACTTTAGCCTGCCTACAGACTATTTGATTGGCTAAACAGATATTCCTTCATATATATTCATAGCTTAGCTTTATGTTCCATTACAGAGAACAATGTTGTTTCATACAAGAAAGGTTTAGATTCTGTGAAGGCATTCATTCCTTGTGGAAAAATGTGCAAAAATTGTGAGAAATCTGAAGTGATTTTCCATGCCAAACAACAACAACAACAACAACAACAACAACAACAACAACAACAACAACAACAACAACAACAACAACAACAACAACAACAACAACAACAACAACAACAACAACAACAAACTCATGGAGATGTTTTGCTTTGATAAATCTCTCTCCCCAATTTTCTAAGAGTGAGACTTTGAGAGTTACTTTGGGCTATGCTAGTAACTTAAACCAGCTGCAAATGTTTGCACTTTTCGTTTCTAATTGTCAAATAAAATTTATTTCACCAAAAGCAGGGCAGAAATATAAAATCCAAAGTGCACACACACACACACACACACACACACACACACACACACATAATGCATTTGAATAACAGCAACAAAAATAAACTTTGATAACATTCTCTAATAGCTAGAAAAAGGTGTAAAATATAAAAGATTTTCAATCCAAGATGTATTCTAGGATAGAATATAAAGGGTTTGAGCTGACTAGACTTGAAAACCAATGTGCGCACATGCACACATACACATGGTTTTTTGTTTGTTTGTTTTATAGATTTTTGCATGTATTTGTGTTATCATTGTGAACCACCCAGAGCGGCCTCGTAAGCTGGATGGGTGGTATATAAATTTAATAAACAAACATCAAAATATTTGCCCCCTGCTTTGAGGCATTTTCGCTCCTCATAGATATCCAGAGAAACATGGTAATTTAGCCTTGCCTTATATTAATAAAATTATATCTCACATTTAAAGTCTGTGTTCCTATTTGTAAGTGGAACATAAACATCCTCCTTTTAAGACACAGTGTTCAATGCAACCTCAATTAGTTGTTAAAAATAAATGGTATATTTATTGTTTGAACTTAAGAAAAATGTTCTTCTAAAATATTTATTGCATACCTTGTGCATGATATTTATATCTGGAATTAATTAGTCATTGAGATAACACACAAGGGTAATCTTGATATTAATGAACTGTTTTGGTTCTACTGGTATTTTGATTTGGGAAAAGTATTCCACAGAAATAGAAGCTATGAATCTTTCATGTTACAGCTCAGCTTTAAAGAACAAAATATTAAAATAATTTATCATAGTATATTAGAGAAGAAAATTAATTATAGGAGCAAATTACTTTAAACCATTATCAAGTGCCCACTATCTGTTTGTTACTCAGGGTTATTCAGAAACTTTAACTGTGAATCAAGCCCTCTGGCTACACTGGTGCAGCATTAACCTCTAGCAAATTATAAGGATCCATATATATATAAGTCTATTCAAGTATGATACAGTTTTAACCAAAGTACATATGTAAGAAATGGGAAATGTTCAAAAGCTCTGCTTGACCTAGTGGTCTTCCCAGAAGATTGATCCAGCGCTGCTTGAGACAATGCATGAATGGTGTGTAAGGCCTACCTAGTCTGTTTGGCACCAACCTTGGACCAAAAAGAAAACAAAGAAAAGCAACGCCACTCAAGGCTCTTGGCCCATTTCTGGGACTGGACATTCAGGAACCAAGATCATCTATAGCATTGCATTCCCAATTACTATATACAAATCAAAAACGCTGACAAGAAACCCAAGTTGCTCAACATCTGGTTCTAGAGCAGAGCATTGTAGATATCATGGGCTGCCAGAAAGCCAAATAAAGGGTCCCTAGATTAAATCAAGCCTAAAACCTTTCTAGAAGGGAAAAACAAAGATAAAACAGACACTCTTTTTATTCATTCAATATCTAGCGATGCATACTTCATACCACAATAGTTGAGATTGTCCCCACAATCACTGTTATTTATTTATTTATTTATTTATTTATTTATTTATTTATTTATTACAATTGTATAGCACTCATCTAGCCGAAAGGCTACTCTGGGCAGTTTACAATATAACAAAATAAAAATTATATTCAATAAACAATAATAAATAAAGTGCAAATTAATTAACTTTGAATTTAACATATAACCATAAAATACCTATAGTCAATTTCAGTATTAACAAAGTAAGATTATACTGTGAAAATAAATCAAAACCAAATTGTACACGGAGAAAATATTTTTGGGCATTAGAAGAATTAGGGTTCTGGGAAAGCTATCCTAAAGAGCATTTTTTTAACTGTGGGGGCCAAGCATATATCTAAGGGGAATTTATTCCATAGATGAGGGGCAACTTCCAAGAAGACCTGGTTTCTTGTTGATGTTTCTCAGGCCTCTCTCAGTGTTTCACTTGAGATGAACATATGATCCAAGCAGTTCTATTTGGAAGTAACCATTCTGAACAGAAAGAGCTTAGAAAATAACCAGTTACTATGATATATTAATGGAAGATAGCTTTATTTATAACATGCATATAAAACCTGGAAAAAGAGACTGATTAATTGTACAAAAAATACTGCACCAGCAAGAAACATCCCTATGTGGTTAAGAATTAAACAATAATCCTGTCCATCTTCTTCTCTTAGTAAAATGAGATGCTATTAATCTCCACTAACTCAGTTTTAGTGTCTTTCCTTGATCCCTATGTTTGCTTTTAAAATAAAAGAGTTTGACAATATGAAAGGAAACAGGAAGCTAATTTTAATAGAGTAAGATGGTATGCCAAAACTTTACAAAGGATGGTACCCAACAGCGGGATGTTCAGCAGGTACTTGTGTCAAGATCTTTTTCAAAGTAGTATGTCTACCATTGGATTGCCAAGGCCATACTGTAGAAAAGTGAGGAGGAAAGAGTGTGGTGCTGTATTGGTTAAACAGATGTACTGCATCTATAATGGTGCTCACAACCTGAGATTCAATCCCAGGTAACTGGTTCATGGTTGATTCAGCCTTCTATTCTTCGTAGGTAGGTAAAATTAGTACCCAGCTTGCTGATGGGGCAATGTGTAGCCTGCATAATCAAATTGTAAACTGACCAAAGAGTGTATTCTTGAAGGTTTTCATGACTGGGATCCGATAGTCGTTGTGAGTTTTTCGGAGCACAGAGAGAACGCCTAGATCTCTAAGCTCCTTGCCCTCTGAAGATGCCAGCCACAGGGTCTGGTGAAATGTCAGGAAGAAAAACTTCCAGAACATGGCCAAAATGCGCAAAAAACTCACAGCTATCGACCAGAGAGTGCTTTAAGCATTATGGAGTGGTATATAAGCAGAACACTTTGCTTTTGACTCATTCCTTTCTCCAACAGTATGTCTTTATGACTTTGAGCTGCAGTATAAGTTAACCTTTAGTTAAGATTCTTTTTAAAAAAGCATGCTCCAAAATGACTGTAAGGAAGAACCTGGAAAATGAGTTTTAAGAAATAATGATCCTGCTCTGGGTCCCAATCTGGAAGCAATTCTAGTACCTAGTGTAGACTTCTCCATCTGCCTTCAGTTGATCATCACACATCTTGGTTGCTTTAATGTTCTGCATTTGACAGGATTTACAACACTGAGAAAATTAATAACATAATAATTAACAAAAGTAGAAAGCAAATTTGCTTGTGATGTGAACTTTGTAGTCAAATCACATTTCCTACAGAATGAGTAAAAAGAGATGCAACTTGTTCCAAAGCAAATGGGAGATATACAAGTCAGGCTAAAACTTTATGCCTCAGAGGATCTGGAAGATTGACTGCATTGCCCTCTGGGCAGCCTGAGGACAACAAAGCAGTTCTAACATTATTTTTGTGCAGCTTTTTGAAGGTCAACATGTATCTATCAGCCTTACAAATAGTTTTAATATAAAATCCAAGTAGTATGTACACAGAGTTTCTGACCTTCAAAGCAACTTCAAAATTGTGTTTGTTGAGAGGGTTTGAGGGGAAAAACTCTCCCCAATGAAAATTCTCTAAAACAAATGGTTCCTGGAAACATTTTGCTAAGATAAACTTGGACAGTGTTTTCTTTTTTTGTTTGAAGAAAATTATAGGAGTCACATGAAATCCATCCATACATGGGAAGGGGGAGATGAATTGTGTTAATTTTCTTGTAGCTCAGGAATGTGCTGGCACTACTACAACAGCAAAACTGGTGACTGAGGCAGTTTTAAAAGGCAAAGTTGAGGTGGGGTTAAAATCTCTCTCCAGTATTTCAAAGTTTTATAAATAATGTAGAATGATTTGTTCAACTATCCAATGTGTGTGTGTATGGGGGGGTCATATTAGATAAAATATAGGGAAGATATGAGGTGGGGGAAAACTCTTGGTCATTTCCTAGGCCCCTGGCTGAATTATTGTTTTATTTCATATGAACTCCCAAATTCTTTGAATCAAACAGAGATGCATTAGTTTGCTTCTTGTGCTATTTAATATGCTTCCATAGTTGTGTCTGGAGTTGGAAATAGCTTTTTAGGAATAACTTTTTAAAATACTTCTCTTACTAATCACAAGTACCTGCTGAACATCCCGCTGTTGGTCTCCGAGGACCCGAGGACCCGTGGCTTGTCGTGGCCATCTTGGCTCCTTCCTGAGTTCACAATGGAAGCCGTGACTGTTTGCTGTCCACCGGGGTTTCCCCCCCCTTTGTCTGGCTTTGGATGGCTCTGCCTTCGCTTTGGCAGCTTGGTCGGTGGGTTGGAGGGGCGCTGCCGCGGGCTCCGCGCGGTGTGCCGTCGCCCTCTCTCTCCTCTCCCGCCGGCAGCTTTTTTCCTCGCCCAGCCCTGCTGGCTTTTTCGATCTTGCCGAGCCAGCCACTGACTTTAGTCGATGACTGGCTTTGGATCTCGGGCGGCGGTTCGGCTGCCGGCGGCTTGCAAACTCACCCGGCCACCGGCGCTGGCGGGTGGCCGGTCTTGGAGCTCAGGCGGCGGATCGGCCGCCGGCGACCTGCCGGTTTGGCCAGTCGCCGGTTACGATCGGCGGCCGGCTCTGGAGCTCGGGCGGCGGATCGGCCGCCGCTGATCGGGCGGCGGTTCGGCCGCCGACGATTTGCGGGCTCCGTTAGAGTGGACTATTCGCTCGCCTCCATTAACATCCCCCCGCAAGTCTCGGGTGGCGGGTCGGCCACCGGCGTCTGCAGCGACCGTCACCCACCCTCAGAACCTCAATCTTTCCTGGCTTCGGCACTTCCCCCCCTTCCCTGGACCGGGCTTGGCGTTGCAACCTTAATTAGAACTGAATCCGGAGGTTTTGTTCCCCCCCGGTGCCAGCCCCTTTGTTTCCATCGTGACCTGTTGTTCGGGGGATAGGGTCTGGGTCGGGGGGGACCGACGTTGCTGTTGTTTTTTCATCTTGTCCCCTCCCCATTCCACTCTAAGTATCTCTCCATCTCAGCCGAGCCCCAGGGGTTTTTCCCTCTTGCTTTCAACCCCCCTGTTTCCTCCCCTCCTTCCCTCTCTCTCCCCCGGCATTTTCCATCTGTGCCCAGGCTGTTTGGCCCTTTAATTTAATTTAATTTATCTAATTTACTTATTTTATCTTATTTTATTTTGTTGTATTGTATTTTATTTAGTTGAGTTTTGTTGTATTCATTTGGCTTGTTTTGCTCCATTTTGTTTAATGATTTTGTTTCTTTTGGCATTAGAGATTTGTCCTCTGTTAGGCCTGTAGCTGTTAGATGTACTGTGTTTAGTTCCTGCCAGGCTTGTAGCTAATAGACGTACAGTGTCCTTGGCTCTTATCAGCTCGGCCTTGGATCACCTGGGCGTCTTCCCCAGGTGTGCAACTTCTCCTGCTGGCAGCAGCTATCTATGTTGTTAGTTATTGTATTATTTTTGTAGAGTTCGCTGCTTTATGTTCGGTTGCTTAGCTTAGTTGTACTTATTATATTTTAGTGCCTGCTGTTTTTTTTTTTTTCCCCTCCCTCCCCTTCCCTCGGCTAGGTCACCATGTCTGCAGGGACTCATATACCAATCGTGTTGGGTCGTGGACGATACGCTAGGACTCACGGGGTTAGTCGGATAAGAAGAACTAGGGTCAGGCATCTCGCGCCTGTCCCGCGTTCTGACCCCGTGACTCACCACCACGTGTCCGGGAGCCATTCCGCCAGAGCCTCCAACCTGTCCTGCCTCCTCCTTAATGCCAGGTCGGTCCACAATAAGACCGCTGTTATCTACGATGCCATCTCTGACAGCAGGGCCGACCTGGCCTGTATCACGGAGACCTGGGTGGGCTCAGAGGGGGGGGCTTCCCTCGCCCAGCTGTGCCCTCCCGGGTTCTTGGTTCAGGGAGTGGGCAGGTTGGAGGGCCAGAAGGGGGGAGGAGCCGCCATTGTATATAGGGAATCTCTTCACGTGACCAGGGCCTCGACATTGGTGATTCCAGGGCTTGAATGCCTCCACCTGTTGGTAGGACAGCGGGATAGATTTGGCATTGTGCTGGGCTACCGTGCTCCCCGCAACCCAGCACAATCCCTGCCAGAGCTCGCGGAGTTCATCGCCGCTGCTCTGTTGAAGTCCCCCCGGCTTCTGGTCGTCGGGGACTTTAACGTGCATGCGGGCGGTGAGCTCGTCGGTGCAGCTCTGGAATTCATGGAAACCATGACGTCCATGAGTCTATCCCAGCATGTTTCTTGTCCTACACACAGGAGTGGGCATTCCCTGGATCTGGTGTTTACCTCCATGTCGGGGGACTTCAATCTGGAGGTGCGGGACATTGTTCCCACACCCGTGTCATGGTCAGATCACTACCTGTTGTCCTTTTCCCTAGCAATGGTGGCCCCTCCTCGCGGGGACCAACGGCCCCTTGTTTGGGCCCGCCCTCGAAGGCTTCTCGATCCGGCTCGGTTCCGGGAGGCCTTCGGGGAGCTTTCTGGCGGTCCGGCTGACGATTCGGCCGAAGCCCTGGCCAACCGATGGTTTGAGTCAGCTGCCGGTGCTGTCGACCGAATCGCCCCCAAGCGTCTCCTCCGTGGCAGAGCTCGTACTTCACCGTGGTTCACGGAGGAGTTAAGAGCGATGAAGCGGGAACGGAGGAGACTGGAGAGCATCTGGAGACAGAGCCGGACGGCGATAAACAAGACCGCTGTTGTGATCCAGACTAGGCGCTACTCGCGAGCGATCAGGGAGACTCAAAGATCTTACTACTCCCTGAGAATTGGTGAGGCCTCGAACCGCCAGGCAGAACTCTTCCGGGTGGTCCGGGACCTCACCAATCCTAGTCTGGCCAGGCCTCCTCCTACTGATTTCAGTAGCGAGAATTTTGCGGTCTTTTTTAGATCTAAAATAGAGGCCATCCGTGCTGGCTTTGAATCCAGTGACACTAGCCCTCCCTCGCCATCCCCAGCCCCCTCACCCCCCCGTTCTCCTCAACTGGTTGAGTTTGGGCCTGTTTCTCCTTTGGAGGCCTCCAGGGCCATTGCCCATTGCCGCCCCGCGACCACCCCCTTCGACCCTTGCCCATCTTGGCTAATTAAATCTGCCGGAGGGAGCATGCCCGAGTGGGCCGCTACCATCGCCACCGCCTCCTTTCGCGAGGGGGTTTTTCCCTCCCGTTTTAAGGAGACGGTTGTCAAGCCCATTTTGAAAAAACCGGGATTGGCGTCCGATCAATTGGCAAATTATCGACCAATCGCCAATGTTCCCTTCATGGGCAAGGTGATCGAGAGGGTGGCCGCGGTGCGGATTCAATCTTTCTTGGAGGAGCAGCGGTGCCTTGATCCTTGCCAGTCCGGCTTCAGGCCTGGCCGGGGTACCGAGACAGCTCTGGTCGCGCTGCAGGATGACCTTATCCGGGCGGCCGACAGGGGTTGCTCTACCCTGTTGGTTCTCCTGGATCTGTCAGCGGCCTTTGATACCGTTGACCACGGTATCCTACTGGACCGGCTCCTGGAGGTGGGGATCGGGGGCACTGTTCGCAGTTGGCTCCGGTCCTTCCTCCGGGACCGGTCCCAGTATGTGCAGCATGGGGGAGAGTTGTCGGCCCCGTGGACACTCCCGTGTGGGGTTCCGCAGGGCTCGTCTCTCTCCCCCATGCTGTTTAACATCTATGTAAGGCCGCTGGCGGGGGTCATCAGGAGATTTGGGCTGCGTTGTCATCAGTACGCTGATGACACGCAGCTCTATCTCTGTTTTTCCACCTCTGCAGTGGAAGCTGTCCGGTCCCTCGACCAGTGTCTGGAGGCGGTCATGGCTTGGACCAGGGCCAACAGGCTCAAACTCAACCCTGAGAAGACCGAGGTGATGTTCTTCGGGAGCTCCCCGTCTGGGTATGGGGGCCCCCTTCCCAGTCTGGAGGGTGTTTCCCTCCAACTGGCGGAGAGGGTTCGGAATCTGGGCGTGATCCTGGACCCGGCCTTGTCCCTGGAAGCCCAGGTGGCGGCCGTGGCCAGGACCGCGTTTTTTCATCTTCGCCAGATCGCCCAGATCCGCCCCTACCTAGACGGGGACTCCCTGAGAACAGTGGTCCAGGCGCTGGTGATCTCGAGGCTGGACTACTGTAACGCTCTCTACATGGGGTTGCCCTTGACTCTCCTCCGGCGACTGCAGCGGGTGCAAAATGCAGCGGCCAGACTGGTGGCGGGTGCACGTCTTTATGACCGCATCACCCCGGTTCTGGCCCAGCTGCATTGGCTACCCGTTGCCTCCCGGATCAGATTCAAGGTCCTGGTTTTAGTTTATAAAACCCTCCATGGCCTGGGCCCGGACTACCTGGCGGAGCGGATCGCCCAGCGGTCAACATCGGCCCGACCGGTTCGGCAGTCGCGGGCGCACTCGCTACAGGTTCCATCCCCCCGAGAAGCCAGGTTGTCCCGTACCCGGAACCGGGCTTTCTCGGTGGCTGCTCCATCTATATGGAACAGCCTCCCTAGCGAAGTGCGCTCTGCAGAGTCCCTGCTGGCCTTCCGTAAAGCGGTGAAGACCATCTTATTCCGCGAGGCCTTTGGTGACCTAGCTTAGGTTTTTTTTTTGTTTTTGTTTTTTTTTGTTTTTTTTTTCCTCCCGCCATCGATAATTAGGTCAAATTGACATAGCAGCAGTGAGGTTTGAATTAAAGGGTGCGCCCCTGCTGCAGTTCTTTTACTTAGCTTTTTATCAATTTATGTTGGTTTGTTGATTATATTTTCTATTGTGCTGTATTGTATTTAATTATGTGTATTTCTTGATTCGTCTTGTCTCTGTTCGCCGCCCAGAGTTCCCGTTGGGAAGATGGGCGGGATATAAATTCAACAATAAATAAATAATAAATAATAAATAAATAAATAGGTTGAACAGTGGTAACTTAATGAAAGGTAGCTTCACTCCTCTTGCATTGCTTATAACTAATGGTCATTTTTTAAGTTACAGAGATCTAGCCCAAGTATCACATTGTTCAGAATGCCAAGCTATGCCTCATGCTGATACAGTGATTGTTAGGCATCTTTAAAAAAGTTAATTGAATTATTTTGGATGAAGAAGGATTTTTTTTTTGCTATTTTTCACATTGCAACCATAACAGCAACTACTCTGGGGGCCTTGGATTAATAACATTAGTTTTAGAAATAAGTTTCTGCATCTGCTAGTGACATCTGCTGTCTCTTCAGGGTGAAATGTGGCTGGTACACTTACCTTTCTTTTAGGTATCCACTTCTAATTAAGAGGAGAAATGGTTATTTCCAAATTCCAAATCCTTTGCCATCATCCATTGCAGTCCCAGACCTGAAATAAGCAGACAACACAATATATTGGGTTTTAAATCAGGCCATAACTTTATTATATTATTAATCACCATTATTATTGGAATTCAAGGGGGCCTGCAGTAGTGCAAGAGTACCTGTCATCTGGAGCCTATTTACCTCCAGGCCCAAATAACCTAGGTGAGTATCTCCCTGACAAAACATGCTGTCAATATTTGGTATGTTGCCAAGTTCAGGGAGACTAACACCCCCCGGGCAGCCATAAACAATATTAACCACAAACTAATACCTTATTAATGCTCAACTAATCCTAGCCTGGACTGAAGACATTTTATTAAAGGATGCCTAGTCCCATTACAGGGAACTTGTACAGTGTACTCACCTCCAAACCAGACCTTGCACTACCCACCACAGCAAAGGGACTATGAGGTATGCTCCTTGCCCCCAATCAAGCCGACAAGCCCCGCTTGCAAATCCCCCCAAAATATCTCAAGCCTACTAGCATCCAACAGAATCATAGAATCATAGAGTTGGAAGAGACCTCAAGGGCCATCTAGTCCAACCCCCTGCCATGCAGGAACCCCCATCACAATATTTCTGACAGATGGCCATCCAGCCTCTGCTTAAAAACCTCCAAAGATGCACTCCATCTGCCCTAAACATGGTGTTGAAAAGAAATTTGTGGGTGGGTGGTTACTGATCTTAAGCCTTGCCTAACTGTTTGGATAACTTCCCTGTTAACACATTTTCTGGCATGATCTATGTGCCTTGGATCTCTGGCTCCTCACCAGACCAAATGTGGTATAATAGAAGACCACACTACCCAAGTATCCAGAAACAGGCATTCAAATATCCCCAAGTCAGCAATAATTTTAAAGATTAACGCTTTCCCTGGAACTCATGTCAGTCAAGTCATTGCTGCCGAGATGGACTAGTTGGGGGTTCATCACACAAACCCATAGTGGGTCCAGAGGGCCATCCCAATGAGGGTGTGGCCTAAGAATGGCTCTCATTCTAAATCCCTCATTGTACAACATCCAGGCAGATCCTGGGAAGTCAACATAAACCCTATATATCAAGTCAAGGTATTGGATAAGGGCAAAATCTCTTTCAGGATGGTACCCACATAAATACAGAATGCTGGCAATCTGTTCACTCAGCAGTGGGCAGGCCTGCTCCTTCTAATGCATTCATTGTCATGATCCTCCATCATCTCAAATTTTGCAGCATCTATTTCATGGTTACGCAAATCAAATATATCCACATACTCGACCTTCCAAGTTTTTTCTACTGTAGCTCATCTTCCCAATGAGCTGCGCCTTGCATTTTCCCTGTCAGCCTTCAGGAAAGCCCTGGAAACCCATCTATTCAGGGAGGCTTTTGGCAACCTTTTTAGTTAATTTCTTTCCTTTTTTCCTTTTTTTCTTCTTTCTTCTTTGCCGCCATTGCCATCTGTTGTGGGGGGTTATGGTCCCCCTCCTGTTTTTATTGCCTTTTATTCATTTTTATCCTCATTTCTTTTCTTGTTTTTATTGCTCACCGCCCCGAGTTCCTATAGGAAGATGTGGCGGTATACAAATGCAACAAATAAATAATAAATAAATCGGGGTGTGACCCAGAGGCAGATCCTGCAGAGGTGGAAGCTGTCACTGTGCTCGGTGGCAGTAGGTTCTCAGCAGTAGCTGGATGACCCTGTGCTCTGCTCCCCATAGTTAAAGCTACCGATGGTTGTGTCAGCCCTGGGTTGATCCCAGTGGACTCCCTAGATGGTGGCAGCATGTCTTATGTACTGTTCACTGTAGGTGTGAGCATGGTTAAAATACTGGGGCCCAGAAGATGAGAGCTTATGGGGCCCCAAGGCCATAAGCATATTGGTGCAGGTGTGATGGATGCAGCCAATGACTCATCTGGCCATGGGCATGGTAGATGACTCCTGCCTTCCCAAACACAAGCCTGAAACTTGTGGCTCTCCAGCACTGTTTTGTGGCCCCAGGTTGCACTGAAGACACTATTCCCACAGCCTCAGACTGCAGTGCAGCGGGAGCCAGACTACCAAAATCTTCTGGCATTTGCATCTTGTTGGGTGGTGGAGTGGTAATATAAGTCAAAGGGCCAGCACATTCCACTTCTAGAAGAGCAATGTGAGAAAGAATGTCTTGACTAATCCTATTGTATTCAGCATGCCTATGTGCCCTAGAAGGCCTAGCTGATCTGCAAGGTTCAAAGGATTCCTGCATGCCAGTAGACTGAACCCTGTCCCTCTCAAGTTTGCTGAGCTTGTCCAAAATCAGTATTGATTGAGGCCATTCATCAGAATCAGAATCCAAAGAAATTGCATGAGGGGATAGGGGAGATGCCTTCTGTTTAAAAAACTGTTTCACCTTCTGTAAATCTTGTCCCTTCTTGGGAAGCATAGTTACTGCATGTTCACCAACAAGATGTAAATGTGTGTGTGTGTGTGTGTGTGCGCGCGCAGGTGCGTGCGCGTGCGTGCGAGCGTGCACACACACATGCACGCACACCAGATGAAAGGTTAGATAACTGCTGCTTTAGAGGCACAGATAGGAATTGAACTACCAAACTCTGGCTGCAGCCAGACACCTAACCCACTGAGACAGCCAGCCAGCTTGACCTGAGTAGGCAAAAGGTATGTGTATATATGTTTATTTTAATCTATATACCTATATCTATTATTTATTTATTTATTCAAATTATTTATTTATTTTATTTCTTATTTATGGTTCCAAAATATGCAGCCTAAGCAGCCCAATAAGAGGTAATACCGAAAGCCAAAAACAATTAAGTTAAACCAATAAATAAATATATAATTCAAAATTAAAATGCTAAATGCCCTACAGTGTGGCGCCCCTGCACAATGCCTACCACACTGGAGCAGAGTAATTAAAAACTAAAGTGTGGTGGGGATACCGCCCCCTTGTGGGGCTGTGCCAAGGCACAGCACTTAAAGAAAATCAAATTACTAAAATTAACCAATCCAGAAATAAACTATAAATAAACAATATGTAACAGGCAAACAGAAGGAAAACAAGCAAGAAAAAGGCAAAGGGTTGGTCTGGGTGGTTATCAATCCGATCTGCTGATCCCCAACATCATGCCGCAAAAGTGAAAGCAAGATGAGGGAGGGACAAGCAGCTCCTTCTGGCACATTCAAACTGCAAAGGAGGACGGTTAAGCTGTGGAGAGCCCTTTTAAAGGCTCAATCGTCCATGATCTCCCAGGATCATGGGCATGGAATTTTCACCTGAGTCTGCCTCAGATCAGGCTGCAAAGTACCTCACCCCCCAACTTGCTGCAGTGAGCCTCCAAATGCTGAGTGCCTGGTTTTATTCATTCTTTGGTCTGTTCCTCTTCAAACTACAGCCTGGCCAGTCTTATACAAGACACCACAAGTTGTGTGCTGTTCTTGGAATCCAAGATATACTTCCCTTCCTGTGGTCACCTCATGAGTTGCCATCAGTTTTGCCATGGAGTAGGTGAGAGAGACACATTTCTTATCATTCTGTAAGGAAATTCCACTTCTGCTGTGTTTTCGGAGTTTCAGTCATCTCTTTTTCAACCAAACCTCAAAAAGAACCCATCAACCAGTCTCACGACAATTTATTGGTGTCAAGCTATTATTTGCCTTTAATTTAGTCAGCTTGTTTATCCCTGACTTGGCGTTGTCTGCTCATCTCCACTTATTTACTCCTGGTTACTGGGGTAATTCCTGTTTGCTTTCCTGTTTGCTTTTCATTCCCCTTTACCTAACTTCGTCTTCTCTTCATCTATTGTCTTTCTCTCATTAACTCATCCTCCCCATTTAACTCACCCTCCCATCTGCAAACAGCAGGACATGGGTTATGGCAATCAATAACTGGGCAAGGCATGCTCTGTTCATGAGGCAGTCATGAGGCAATCCTCTATAGAGCATCCTAGCCAACCAGCATATGTAACGTATGTAATGTTCCCCTTGCAACCAATCACTGATTCTGTGCATACCATGGAATGTAAATGATATGTAATAAAACCCGAGTGGCAAGGGGTGATCATCATCATCGCTCCGCTGGTTGGACAACATGGACTCGAGTCTACCTTCTTTCATCCGGATGCCGGCACAAAAAACTTTGTATGTCTCTTTATTTTGTTCTGGGTGGGCAAAAGCTCAGCAATAACTATAGCTCCTCCTCTTTCACAACCTTGTTCTACCTTTTCAGCCCATTCTCTGGCAGAAATAATAGCAACAAATCTACTTCATATGAAACCCAGCATTAATTCATCATGGATAGTTTTGTATTTCTCTTTGTCTGAATTAAAGTTAGTACTTCCTTGTTACTAAACTTACTTATGTTGCCTATTGTGCTCTACATAAAATGTGTCCATTTGAAAAATAGAAAGGATATGCAAGTGACACTGAAGAGAAGAAATCAAGGAAGACAATGGAACACATACAGCAGAAAAGGAGCTAATTGCCAAAAAAGAGAGACACAGAAAGTCAAGTTGCTACTTCATGAAAGGCTCAAGATGTCTAAACATGATTTAAACTGTTCTACTTGTGATTCTCCAGGCATTGCATTTGTTTGTTTTATTTTGTTGTTTTATTTATTGGCTGCCCTTCTCCTGATAAGGGCACCCAATGCATTGCCTGCCAGACTTCATTCTGATGATTCACAAATGCCAGATTCACCAATTTTAAATAAAAAATGGTAAGGCAATTGAAGCATTGAGAACCGAAAGGTAAAAGAGTATGGAGACACATTTCCAGCTCATTTTTATGCTGATTACTTAAGTGAAATCTGGTGCTGCTGTTCACATAATATGAATGTATCAACATTGGTTTGCATAATAAAAATGAATTTCTCTGATTGGCTGTAATAAGTTGATACCTTCAGGTTTTGGGAGGCCAAGTATACACAATAAATACAAAATAAGACAGAATATATATGTTGGGCTAAATGCAAAATATCTACCCAGCGAAATCTATTTTGAAATTCCATCATTTCATTTGTGTAATCGTATTTGTGTTCATTTTATTGTTCATCTTAGAAAACAGTATCAGTAGCTCAAAATGAGAGAATATATAGCAGTTTTCTACTGAGACATGTTTTGAATTGGGTAATCTCACCAGCAGACTGTTTGAGTTTTAGCAGTGTTAAGATCATAATGTGGTTTTAATATTATTTGCCTCTGCCTGCTCTGTGGAGAACTGAATTTGCAGAATTACTTGGAACAAAATCCATTTATTGTGAAGGTCAGGAAATAGTAACTGTAATCACAATAAGCCCTGCTGATTGAACACAAACACCCAAAAAGTGATCCACCATGGCTATATTAATTCATTCATGCAATGATTAATAATTAATTAAATTTCCATCCCATCTAGTGGCAAGTCATACTCTCATCTTTCCACCTTACTCATTTAAACTGAAACACATAAATTCTGCCTTGAAAATGGGTGTCAGTTCTCTCATGTAGGGGGACATCTCACCTTCTTGCATGGAGGAAAAATATTTTTTTCTGGTTCACCTAATGAAAAAGTGAAAAATGAAATGATTTATCCTCCCTACCAAGAAGCTGCAGTATTTGTATGAGGAGAAATTGGAAAATGCACTTGCCAGAGAAATTTCATATGGAAATAAATATGAAGTTTGATCCATGTTTTAAATTTGAAAAATGATATTGAGATCAGTATCAATATCAATTCCAGAGTGATGATCAATGGCTCCTTCTCTAACTAAGGGTAGGTAACAAGTGGAGTACATCAAAGCCCAATCCTGGGTCCAGTGCTCTTCAACGTTTTTATTAATGACTTGGCCAAGGGACTGCAGGGAATGCTTGCCAGTTTCCTGGATGTCACAAAATTGGGTGGAATAGCTGATACACTGGAGGCGAGAAACAAAATTTAAAATGATCTTGATAGGCCGGAGCAGCGGGCTGAAAGCAGCAGAATGAAGTTGAACAGGGACAAGTGCAAAGTACTGCACCTAGGAAGAAGAAACCTAATGCACAATTACAAGATGGGGGACGCCTGACTCAGCAATACTTTATGCAAGAAGGTTTTGGGAGGCCAAGTATATTCATACGCTGAACATGTACCAACAGTGTGATGTGGTCACTAAAAAGTCAAATGCTATTTTAGGCTGCATTAACAGAAGTAAAATTTCCAAATCCCATGAGGTGCTTGTCCCCTCTATTCAGCACTGGTTATGCCTCAACTTGAGTATTATGTCAAGTTTTGGACACTACAGATCAAGAAGGATGCTGACAAGATGGAACAAGTTCAGAGGAGGGTGACAAGGATGATCAGGGGGCTGGAACCAAAGCCCTATGAGGAAAGAATGAAAGAACTGGGGATGTTTAGCCTAGAAAAAAAGAAGATGGAAGGGTAATATGATAGCACTTTTCAAATATTTGAAGGGCTGTCATACACAGGAGGGGAGAATCTGTTCTCAATCATCCCAGAGTGTAGAACATGCAACAATGGACTCAAGTTAAGAGAACCAAGATTTCAGCTGACTATCAGGAAGAACTTCCTGTTAGAGCAGCAGTACTGCAGTGGAACCAATTACCTCGGGAGGTGGTGAGTGCTCCCCAGAGAATTCAAGAGAAATCTTGGCAGCCACCTGGCAGATATCCTTGGATTTGTATTCCTGCATGGAGAAGGGGGTTGGACTTGATGGCCTTGTAGGCTTCTTTCAACACTATTCTATGATTCTATGATTAGATGGAATGGAATGGAATGGAGTATAGACTTGAGAAAGGCTTCTGTTCATTCAAGTCGGATTTCTTAGGCTGCATTTTTTCTAGTTATTTGGCAACAGCAGTTTTAATAACTTACCTTCAATCTTCTTTGAGGCTACTAATTAACTAGTGTCCATTTGCTCTTTTCTCTGTCTCTCCACTATTTCCCTAGGGGGCATATAAAATGGATGCCCTACTCTTTCTTAAGGGTAAAGTATAACTTGCTTGGAAGACTGATGGTACTTTCTAGTTTCCAATGCTCATTTTCTCAGCAAGGTGTCCCATTAAGGGATGTGTTGAGTAGACCTGATCAAGGAGGACTATAAGTGGTATTATTGTTACTTGATGTTTCTTATAGTAAATCACGCTTCCTTTTAGATTTCATTGTCCACTCTCATAGTATTATTGTTACCTAAAGAAACATGACATCATAGTAGTGCTATGGCCAAAAATAGGGATTATTAAGATAGCAAAATGGGCAGCCTTAAAAATGAGATCAAAAGATACATCATTCATGCGGTCATGAGATGAAGAATTGGAAAATACTACCTTCTGAGGGTATAACAATTTATTTTAAACAAGATAAGATTGGTGGAGCCATTCTCCAGCTTAATAACACAATATACAAGAACATTCAGGATGCAAGTTGTGAGGAATATGAAGCACAAGTTATGATTGTGAAAGAAAGCCCATAAAACCAAGTAAGTAAGTAAGTAAGTAAGCAAGTAAGTATTATTATTATTATTATTATTATTATTATTATTATTATTATTATTA
>JAHTLZ010000021.1:8777588-8829366 GCA_023846285.1 Phrynocephalus versicolor
TATTATTATTATTATTATTATTATTATTATTATTATTATTATTATTATTAAACAGATAACAGAGTAAAGCCATAATCGAATGAAGTACTATGCTTTTGGTGGGATATTTGGGATAATCCCAATAATAATAATAATAATAATAATAATAATAATAATAATAATAATAATAATAATAATAATAAACAAGCAAGCTGGTTGGAGACAGTCAAATTGACCACAAATGCTGCTAGTTTAAATGGAAAGAATATTACATCCCAAAAGGTAAAAGCAAGATAAGAAAATTAAGAATTGGACTGTTCCTGGAGAAGCAACTATCAACACCAAGCAACTGTCATCCAATTACATGCTTGCCAACAATGTTCATATTCCTTAGATGAATAATGCTGATATCATCCAGAGTCACTTGATATGAAGCAATTTATACCCTTTTGAACAAAAGGGCAATTGTAAGAATAGCTGTGGCACCAAAGATCAGCTACTTATTGACAAGATGGCAATTGAAAACTGTAAGAGACACAGAACCAACTTGCATGGTTTGACTATAAGAAAGCATTTGACTCTTTGCCAGATGATTGGATACTAAAAAGTTTGGAATTAGCAGGAATTATTGGAAGTATTCAAGAATTTATCAAGGCAACATTGAAAAAGTGGAATACTAAGCTAATCATTGATGGTGAACAAATTGGTCGTGTCAGCATAAGAGAGGAATATTTAAAGGTGATTCATGATCACCCCTGCTGTTTGTAATTGCTCTAATCCCACTCACAAAAATATCGAACAAGACAAATATGGGCTATCAATATCAAAAACATCAAGCCGAATAAACCATTTGCTATATATGAATGATTTGAAGCTGCATGGGAAATCCGAACAAGAAACAGAGTCAATATTCAATACAGTGCGAATTTTCAGCAATGACATTGCAATGGAATTCAGATTAGACAAGTGTGTAACCCTCAGCATCATCAGAGGAAAGATAGTAAAGGCTGAAGGGATTGATATGCCTAATAATTTTATAAAAATATTGGATGCAGAAGAATCATATAAGTATCTTGGATTACTACAAGCAGATAACAGCAAACATAAAGAAGTAAAGAATAAAGTTAGCCAAGAATACTTAAGAAGAGTTACAAAGATACTGGAAAGAATACCATCCAAGTTATAAACACATGGGGTATTCCAGTCTAGTGATACAAAGCAGGAGTTATAAACTGGACCTAGGCAGAATTATAAGCATTAGATTGAAAGACAAGAAAAGTGATGACATTAAACCATGCACTACATCCACAACGTGATATCGGTGGGATCTACTTGCCAAGGAAAATAGGAGGTAGAAGCCTCTTGCAAGTTCATCAAACTGTTGAAGAAGAAAAATGATGAATATTTGAATATCTCCACCATAGTGAAAATGCTGTGCTGAAGTCAATAGTTACTGAAGGCATAATAAAGGAATATCCAGAAACTATGCAAGAATTTAAAAGTCAACAAATGCAAAGCCAAATAGAGAACTGGCATAATAAACCACTGCATGGTCAATTTATAAGAGGCACCAATGGTAAGATCAACCAAGAACAAACATGGTTTTGGTTAGGAAAAGCAACATTGAAGAAAGAAACTGAAGGACTAATCATGGCAACTCAAGATCAAGCCTTAAGAACAAATGCCATAAAGGCGAAAATTGATAAATCATGAAAAATATTACATGTCAATTGTGCAAAGAAAAGAATGAAACTATAGATCACATCATCAGCTGTTGCCCAAACATCTCTCAGACTGATTAATTAACCTGTCCTAATAAAGTAGCAGCAATGCTCCTCTGGAACATATGTAAAAATTTCAACCTACCATCAAGCAAGAACTGGTGGGAACATCAGCCAGAAAAGGTTAGCAAAAATGAAGTCATCAAGGTGCTCTGGGATTTCAGAATCCAGTGCCACAGACATCTTGTCCGCAATACTCCAGACATCACAATAGTATACAAGCAAGAAAACAAAGTTCAAATTGCCAATGTGGCAATACTGGGAGACACAAGAGTCAGCAGCAAAGAGCTGGAAAAGATAACCAAATATCAGGATTTAGAAATAGAATTTGAAAAACTAGGGAATAAGAAAGCAAGAACAATACCAACAATAATAGGTGTCTTGGCTGCAATCCCAAAAGACCTAGACCAACATCTGAAAACCCTTGGCACTGACAAGATCAACATTGGTCAACTACAAATGGCAACATTATTAGAAACAGCATATATTCTATGAAGATATCTCCTCCAGTCATCCTAGGCCAGGGATGGCGAACCTATGGCACGGGTGCCAAAGGTGGCACTCGGAGACCTTTCTGTGGGCACCTGACATCGCCCCTTCACACATTCCCGTACTCAGATTAAATGGCTGTATTAGCACTTTGCAAAAGAAATTGTGGGTTTTGAATCACAGTTTGGGCTTTCGGTCTCTAAAAAGTTGGCCATCACTGTTCTAGGCTCTTGGAAAGAGCTCAATCACTGGAAAAGGCTAACTCCAACTTAACACCTGGCAGCTGTGTTCACCAGTATTATAATAATAATAATAATAATAATAATAATAATAATAATAATAATAATAATAATAATAATAATAATAATAATAATAATAATAATAATAATAATAATAATTTCAAGTTAATTTTGACATATGGTGATCCTTTTCAGGATTTTCTAAGTAGAGAATATTGTTTGCCATTTTCTTCTGGAGATGTCCTGGCCTTGTTCCCCTTACCCATGACAACAATGGCTGACTCTCCTCCCAGAAGACACACTGGGGAATCAAACTCCTAACCATTAGCTCTATAGCCAGATACCCAAACTAAGCAACTACCCAGGCATTACAGGGAAAAATCAGAATGAAAATAACAGTTTAAGAAATGCTGAATTATATTCCACCTTGACACTAGTAATATGACCAACCACAGACCTGGCAGCACTAATAGTGTTGGCTGACTAAGTGTGTTTAAAGTTCTCTCCTCTCTTTTCTTACCTTGCTTAAGCCTTTTCCCCCTCCCTCTACTATACATTTTTGGGGAAAATAAAAAAATAAAAATAAAAAAGGAAAACCTACAAAGGTTTTCCAGTTTCTCATCACCTGTGTCTTTCCCAAGACTTTTTCACCAAATTCTCTTTTCTCTTTAACTAGCTAGCCCCATTCCTTTCTGTTTCTTTCTGTTTCCCATTCTGTCCCTCCCTTCGCTGGTCTATCAGGTATAAATCCAGGACTAAACCTATTCCCCATTTCATTATTTTGATCCTCTGTTGATCAGATCCAAAACTGAGACCACAACTACACTTTTAGAAGGACCAAAATCTCTTCACAGTAACATCAGTCATTTCACATGTGACAAGCCCTGGTGCAATTTTAATAGGCACATGTTGATGCCATTCTGAAAATGCACTATGGCTTCCTTCCTATCTGGCCAGTGCTGGGTGGTTTCTCAGCTACTTACAGTACCAAACCTGGCATGTATCAAAAACAGAAGTGCTGGTGCTTCCCCTTGGGCAAGAAAACTATCATTCTCCAGCCAGTGTTGGGTAGGTTTTCCAGCCATTTCAGTACTGGCTGGTTAGCAATGTTGTTTTTGCTGGGTTGGGCAGGCCGGGGGGGGGGGGGGCAGAACCAGCAGTGCCTTTTCTCTGCATTGCAAGTTGGTAAAGCTCTTCTGATTCCAGCTGTGACAGTAGCAGCAGAAAGTTTCCCAACATTGGCTAGCCTATAGGTCAGTGATTAATCCATATCCTGCTTTAATGCAAGGATTTACATTAAAGCACAGTATGTGAAACAGATAGTTGTACACCTGTTTTCAAATAACCCATTTTAAAAAAACTGTAGTTAGCTGGATCAAGACCCTTCAAAAGTTTTTTTTTTCACTCCTTGTGACTTTTTTGGTAGAAAATATATAGAATACATAAGAAGTATAAAAATAAAGGAATGTCTATAGAGATTCTCATTTATCCAGGTTAGATTATCAGTGAGTTAAGCCATAGCAACTGGGTTTATTTTCTTGTGGGATCAAAACATTTTGCTACCCATCCAAGTAGCTTCTTCACAGTGAGGAAGGTTGGTAGGAGGCTTCCAATTTATAGTTCACCTTGGTTTCACACACACACACACACACACACACACACCAGTCTGAATAGACTCATTAGATGGACAATGGCCTGGGAAGTGTAAAGTCACACCAATGGAGCCCTGCAAGGCATATAGGAACAACACTAGTTATAGACAAAATGACCTTACAATGCTTACAATGTCCCTCCACAAATAAAATTGTCAAAGTTCTGGGAATATGCTGGATGGCAAATGTTGAAGAAAGGCAAATACTGAGCCAAAATTTTCTCAGAATTTTTTTCTGATGAATCTTCTAAAGAGCATATTCATTTTATTAATTTTTTGTTCATACAATAATCAGATAAGCACTGCTAGAAGGACATGTAAAGCTATAGCCATTACCAGCCACTCAAAACCAGTCTCACCCTGCTTAAAATCCATTGTGCCCTATATCTAAGTTCCATCGGCTTCAATAAACTCACAACAATAACTTTTGGGTGAAACAAAGGCCACAACTTTATTGGTTAGAGGTACAGTCCACTGGCTGGGGATTAGGTCGGATCCATCATATCAGTGTGCCCACCTGCATCACTGATACTTCCATATCCTACCTTCTTCAGGAGCCGACAACTGAATGGCAGATAGCTGAACTCGTGGAATTCACTGCCATACCAGATCACCACAAAAGGGGGGGGGGGCTACCAGTTCCATTTAATCTGGTAAAGTACCTCCCCCCCAGCTGCTCTCCTGAGCCTTTCCTTTTTGGTCCAACAGGTCCCCACGTGCTGTGACCCACCTGGATCCATCCAAATTCTCCACAACTGCCCTAAAGCTGTGACATATAAAAGTGAGCATATATATAATGTATTTATTTTTAACAATATAACACTGTAACAAGCAAACAGCCAACTTAACAGCCTTACTTTTTTTTAACTTGGGTGGGAGGTAGGGCAAGTTTGGAAACTGAATGCAAAGTGTGGCATGCTCCCAGCCCTTTGCCTTTAAATACCTCTCCCCTCCTGCTCCAGAATGAGCATGCTCCCCTGTTGACCCAAATGCACCCCTGTCACATGATATCCTGCCTGTTGATTAGCCAGGCCCTTTCACATGATGGGGGAATGCATCCCCATCTTCTCCTTGACTCCATGTGGTGGCTACCATTTTGAGGGCCAGCTGGAGACTCGGAAGCTGACTGTCACCCTGGCCACAATGCCGGTCCCAATAAGTTGAGATCTTCCTTTCTTTATAATGTGATTAATTTCAGTGACTTTCAGTTAATTTCAGTCACATAAAATGTAAACATGTTAGTATCCAATTGCTTTCAAAAACATTTTCCCTCAGAGATCTTTAATTTGATTCAATATCAATTTCCCATGCATATTAATAATAACCCATCCAGTTTTTTTTCTGGAAAGGAAAAGTATTGATTACTAAAATACACAAAGGCTGAATTATTTCCATTTAAATATATGTTGTAAGGAATAAAAAGACCATTACATTGATGCAAACCTTTGTTATTTTAAACAGTCTTTAATAAGAGCATAGCAGGAAATAAAATATTTGAACTCTGTAGCTAAGTTTCATAACTCTAAAATATTCTGTTCTACTGTTGTAAGATGAGTTCATGTTTTTCAGTCAGTGCTGTAAAAAGCCAGCCTTGGCACAATAATCCTTAAGATTTATTTCTCTCCCAATTATTTCTAGTCCCATACTGTGATTCTATTGTTTTAAAAGGGGTGGAAACCAGTAAAACCTGTTTTGTCACACTACATACTTGGGAGTATGAATAATGAGAGTGCTGGATCAAACTAGCAAACTAGAAAATATAACAAATGCTGAAATGTGCTGTAGTTGGCTCAAATAATTTTAATTCTTTCACTACAGTGTCATAAAATGCATCACAAGTATGACCTCACAAAAATGTTAGCTTGTGTAAAAGGGAAAATAATTTTGTTAAAGTTGAAATTCTTGAAGAAAAAAAAGCATCACTTTCACACTTTCCAATACTCATGGTGGAATAAAACATATCTTGTGTCAGACATTCATGAATTTACAAGGGTCAAAGTTAATTTTAGGAGACTTCCTGCCACAGGATGTGGTGATGGCATCTGGCCTCGATGCCATCAAAAGGGGATTGGACAAATTCCTGAAGGTAATGTCCATTACAGATTACAAGCCATGATGCGGATGTGTAATATCCAGGCTTATGAACAGGGTACTTTAAAGGCCAGATGCAGGGGAGTGGTATCAGGAGACAGATATTTAGTTCCAGAGGCATTTGGTGGGCCACTGTGAGACGGCGGTCTCCAGGGACACTTTTATCCATCTCCGCAGGATCGCCCAGATCCACCAGTACCTCAATGAGTCCTCCTTGAGGACAGTGGTGCACGCCCTTGTGATCTCAAGGATCAACTACTGCAATGCCCTCTATGTGGGGTTGCCCCTGACTCTTGTCTGGAGGCTCCAGCGGGTGCAGAATGCGGTGACCAGACGGGTGGTGGGTGCTCGTAGATTCGATCACATCACCCCAGTTCTGGCTCACCTGCATTGGCTACCCGTTGTCCTCTGGATAAGGTTCAAGGTCCTGGTTTTGATTTTCAAAACTCTTCACGGCTTGGGACCAGAGTACCTGTTGGAGCGTATCTCCCAGAGGCCAAATGGAGGCCCATGAGAATGGCACAGGCACACTCACTTAGGGTGGCCACACCCAGGGAGGCACGGAAATCGCTCACACGAAACCGCACCTTCTCTGTGGTGGGCCCCACGTTGTGGAATCATCTCCCTAGTGAGCTGTGCCTAGCACAGTCCCTGCCAGCCTTTAAAAAAGGCCCTGAAAACCTATCTTTTTAAAGAGGCATATGGCGACATTTTTATTTAATTTTTTTTATTTGCTGTCTGCTTCGTCTCTTGTGGAGGGTTTTGCCCCTCCTTATTTTATTAGCACTCACTTGCCTTTTTAAAAAATATATCCAGTTGCTTTTGTTTTAATTGTAAATCACCCAGAATTCCGTTCAGAAGATGGGCGGTATAGAAAAATAACAAATAAATAAATAAATAATAATACAGGAAACTAGACCAGATTGGTTCTGATCCAGCATGGGTCTTCTTATGCTCTTATGTTCTTAACAAAACTGACAAATACTGTAGGAATTCCTCTGAACTGTTGTGGTGAGATTTGTGGCATGTAACTCAATACAAATCAGACTGTCCCCCCCTTCCTAATCCATACCTTTTCCTCTGCCACTGGGGCATCTATATTTTTGGTCAGGCATGTGTGATCACTTGTGCAGATGTAGAAAACCATATCTTTTTCTCTTAAGAGGTAATAACATTTATCCTTTTCTCTAATAATATTTAGTTCATGCTTAGAAACTATCTGGTTTTCCCATGTCTTCTGATTTGTTCATATACCAGAGAATTTCCCAACTGAGGGAGGAGAAAACAAGTCACTTGTTTGTTTGTCTTCTTTCCTTTTAAAAAAATTGTACTTCCCCAATCCAGGAAAGGGGACATACCTCACAACACAACCCTTACTGTCAGGTGATAAGTAAGGACACTGTTGATTTTGGATGTGTGAAGGTGAGGAATCTATATCAATTGCTTAGGAAATCAGTTTAGCACTGCTGCGTCTTTTCCCCAGAATATCTTCATTCTGCTTTCTTCACACTCATTCCAGTTATTAAGCACCATTTGGAGACATTGAGTATGCTCAATCCTTACTGTGCCATTCTGGAACTTTCCCAGTATGTTCTCCCGCCCATACTGCTGAACTCTGGTAAGGGCTTGTATTCCTGTTTAAGCAGAAGGTAGAATAACCATACCTGGCCAACACAGCAAGTGAGTGAAACAGCAGTTGTTATGATTTACAAAGTGCATATGAAGAGCAATGACACAGAGTGGGCAAGTACATCCAAAGAATTCCTGAAGGTAAAAAGTTTGAAAACTTGCCATTTAGTACATAGCCTGACAAATATGTAGTCCACTGTTGTCATGTAGCAAAAACTGACATGGAAAGTTTAAATAATAATAAATGTGTTGAATAAGATGGACTTCAAATACATTTTGTAGTCAAGAGATGTAACTAGCATTAGTAGTTTTTTATATAATTTATTCATAGGCATTCCTGCTGTGGCTAATTTTTGGCCAAATCCATTTTCTCTAAGAAAAGTACATTTTTGAAAAATACTTTCCTTCACTTGATTACTGTCGTTTTGAAATTTTTTTACAGCTCAGAAGCTAATCAAAATTCACTGAACAGATGTCCTTTATTCCAGCACTTCCAAACTGATGATGCCTCTAAAGAAAACATTTTGATGCACTGGAAATGTTTTAAGTGAATTTCAAGCGAAAAGTTAAGTGAAAACTTCAGTAGTGAAATGTAGGAGTTGCATTAAGAATGTTGGCAATTTAAAAGCATTATTTTATGCAGGTATGTATTTAAATATTTTAATGAAATATAATGAAGTCTCACTGCAGTGCTGATTTTGTTACACTTGTCAATAGAAGTTAGTGAATTTGATCAGTCATAACAATCTTGGGAAGTTTTAAGAATAGCTACTTACTAATACCGTATATACTCAAGTATAAGTCAACCCAAGTATAAGTCGAGGCCCTTATTTTGTCTTTAAAAAGTAGGAAAGTTGATTGACTCGAGTATAAACCAAGTCAATATTTCCCTCTGATGTCTTCCTCAAGCTGCTGGTGGTGGTTGTGGCAGCTGCTGATGTGGTGGCGGTTCCCCTTCCCTTCTTCTTCCTCTTCCACTTCTTCTTCTGATGGGGCGAAGAAGGGGAGGAGTTTTAATACTTTTTTCTCTCTCCCAAAGCAAGTGCTGATGTCCACCATCGACACTTGCTTCGGGAATGGGGAAATTTTTTAAAACCTGCCGCTTCTCCCTCTACATGCCTGATTGGGGGGGGGGGAGGAAGTGAAGTGTTGTTGTTTTACTTTTTTTTCTCTCCCAAAGCAAGCACTGATGGCGGACATTGGCACTTGAATTGCGAGAGAAAAAAAGTTTTAAAAAAACCCGATCACTTCTCCTTCACCCGAATATAAGTTGAGGTCTTTTTTCCCAGCCCAAAATAAGGGGTTAAAAACTTGACTTATATTCGAGCATATATGGTAAATCTCTAAGAAGTACTGAAATAAAATTATTTATTTATTTATTTATTTATTTTCAGATTTCTATACCGCTCCTTCTTCCCAGAGCGGGAACTCAGGGCGGTTTACAAGGAAAGGATTAAAAACAAGTATCACCAAAGAAGAACAATCACTTGAGAAAGATAAGGTGGGATAAAAAAAACAAACAAAAAAACCCTCTAGTCATTATTAAAAGCATCACTAAAGAGTAAGGTTTTTAAGCCTCTTCTAAAGGACGCTAGTGATGGAGCCTGTCGCAATTCACTCGGCAAGTTATTCCAACTGGACGGACCCACCACCGAGAAGGCCCTCCCGCGAGTGCTCGTTTTGCGGGCCTCCTTGGGGGGGACAGTCCGGAGTGAAAGTGCCAAAGATGATCGGGTGGGTCGGGCTAGATTTAGTTGTCGGTGAAGGCGCTCTGCCAGATAATCAGGGGCCAAGCCATGGAGGGTTTTGTAAACCAAAACCAACACCTTGAACCTTATTCGGGAGGCAACGGGCAACCAGTGGAGGCGAGCCAGGATGGGGGTGATGCGCTCAAACCGACGCGCACCAACCACCGCCTGGCCGCCGCATTCTGGACCCGCTGCAATCTCCGAACAAGGTTCAAGGGGAGCCCCATGTAGAGAGCGTTGCAATAATCCAGCCTCGACGTGACCAGTGCCTGTACCACTGTCCTCAGGGAGCTCTCGTCCAGGTACGGGCGAATCTGGGCGATAAGCCTTAGATGGTAGAAGGCCGACCTGGTCACGGCTGACACCTGGGGTTCCAGGGTCAGACCCGGATCCAGGACGACGCCCAGATTCCTCACTCTTTGCGCCAGCTGGAGGGCGGACCCACCCAGACTGGGAAGAGGGCCACAGTACCCTTCGGGATCGCCCCCGAAGAACATAACCTCCGTCTTTCCCGGGTTGAGCCTGAGTCTGTGAGTCCTGGTCCAGTCCAAAACCGCAGCCAGGCAGCAATCAAGGGTCTCAACGGCCTCCACTGCACAGGTGGAAAAGGAGAGATAGAGCTGCGTGTCATCAGCGTACTGATGACAGCAGACTCCAAAACTCCGGATGATCTCAGCCAGCGGTTTCATATAGATGTTAAAGAGCATTGGGGAGAGGGACGACCCCTGAGGCACCCCACAAGAGAGTGTCCAGGGAGCCGACAACTCACCCCCCAAGCTCACTCGCTGGGTGCGGCCCTCAAGGAAGGAGCGGAGCCAGCCAAAGGCCAGACCTCCGATCCCCACCTCCGAGAGTCGCTCCAGCAGGATACCGTGGTCGACGGTATCGAAAGCCGCTGACAGGTCGAGAAGGACCAGCACGGTAGAGCAACCCCTGTCGGCCCTCCTCAACAGATCATCGTGCAGAGCGACCAGAGCCGTCTCCGTCCCACGACGCGGCCTGAACCCAGATTGGAAAGGATCCAGGACATGGTTCTCCTCCAGGAACGACTGGAGACGCAGGGCGGTGACTCGCTCGACTACCTTGCCCAAAAAGGGAACATTGGCTATGGGACGATAGTTGGACATATCGTCCACAGCCAGGCCAGGTCTTTTAATAATGGGCTTCACCACTGTCTCCTTCAGAGGACCGGGAAAAATCCCGTCCCTGAAGGAGGCCGAAGCGATTAGTGAAGCCCATTTTGGCATGCTCCCCCCTGCGATCTTAATCAGCCAGGACGGGCAAGGGTCGAACGGAGAAGCCGCTGGCCTGCAGTGTCCCAGGGCCCTGGAGGCATCCTCAGGTGTAACAGGCCCAAACTCAACAAACCGGGGCGACCGAGGCGTCCCAGTACCGGCCACGGCAGGGGCTGGATCAGAGCAACCGGCATCCAGCTCGGAACGGATGGCCTCTATCTTGGATCTAAAGTGGGCTGCAAACGACTCACTAGTGAAATCACTAGGAGGAGGCCCAGGTGGACCAGGATTGGTGAGGTCTCGAACCACCCGGAACAATTCCGCCTGGCGATTCGAGGCCTCACCAATTCTCAGGGCAACAAAAGATCTCCTGGCTGCCCTTAATTAATGGGGGTTTTTTTATGTCTTTGTTACTCTCAATGGAAAATATAGGACTGTCAAAATGTCATTTTCATAACTCTGTCTTTAATACTACTAATACCTGGAAGTTATTTTGAATGGTCCAATTGTAAGAAATGTTCCCAAAGGGAACATTTATTCGCACCTTTTACTCAACTTTTTCTCATTGGCGAATATATTTTTTGCATATTCTTTTCAACAGTCCAAATGTTAGCTTTTGTATTTGAAAACAAGGGAAATTTTATTATATGCCATTTATTAATTCTAGCCTATGTAGAAGCCGCCTTAACGCATGAGTTTGTGAACCAGGTTTTGTATGTTCCTAAAACAAGCCTCAGGAGGTACAAAGAAGCTACTTTCATCTAGCCTGTCAAATCCAGTGTAATCTTCTCCCATCTCTAGTGATTGACTTCACCAGGAGACAAGAGACTTGGGACATTTGGTGCTATCTTAGCAATGCACTGTGGAAGAAGGTGCTTGGTATATATGTCTTAGGCTGGAAGCAAAATATCTTGCTAGAGCATGAGAGTCCACAACAGGCTGTTTTGTCACATTAAGATTGTTTGTCTTCACCATAAACAAGACTTTGGGCAACACACACACACACACACACACACACACACACACAGACAGACTGGTGGTAAGTCGGGTGGTTAACATGTGATAAACAATTGTTGGCAAGTATATATGCCTTTTAGAACACGAAGGGATATAATGGTAAATTCTAGAGATGGGCATGACTCAAAAAATAATTTTTCATTTTTCGTTTTTCGTTTAGGGGTCTGTTTCGGTTCATTTTCGTTTTTCAGGGTTTTTTGTGCATTTTTTGTTTTCGTTTTCGTTACAAAACGAAACAAAAAACAAAACAAAAACGAAAATTTTTCATTTTCGTTAGCATTCTTTTCAATGCAATGTGTTTGCCGTAACGAAAACGAAAAACACGGCAAAATTTTTCGTTTCATTTTCATTTTCGTTTTGTTTTCTGGAAAATTTTCATTTTCGTTTTCATTGCGTAACGAAAACAAAAAGCAAAAACGAAAATGAAAATTTCGCTGAGTCGTGCCCATCTCTAGTAAAAATTCATCTTCCAGGAAATCTTCTGTGGCAGGAAAGTCAGACTGGCCCATTGCCTCTTGTGTAATGAGACAAATGTGTAATACAGATTCAACTGTATGTGTGCAGTCCTTGCATTTTATGCAAGAACACAATCATGTCTTGGTAATCAAGTAAGGCAAGATCATCAAAGTGCAATTCAGATGAGTTTTAGGTTAAAGGTATTTTTAATATAAGAACTCACTTCTGCCCCAATACAGACAATGTTTGCTGATTTTGACAACTTAATTAACATTCTTTCATCTTTCTTAAAATTATATTTGTATCATTAGTATTCATTGAACTGTGCTTCTTTCCCCAATCCCTGATGTTTCAGTGCAAATGATTTTGGAGAAATGTCCCCGCACTACCATCAAATTTAAGAGAAAAAACAAATCTACTTGCTCTTTCCCCAGAAACAGGATACTTTAAACTTTCATGTAAGGATGAAAATGACAAAATACCATATATGGACTATTTGCACTAAAGTATCAATATGTTTTCAGTGGGGAAAAGCAAGAAATGTTTAAATCTTTACATCTGTTAGCAGTCAGGTAAAATTATAGAGGAAGGTGCCCTACTGGCTCCCTCTGAGTCTCCATTTCAGATCATAGCGCAGATGCTTCCCAGTGGGCAGCATAATGTAGTTTGAAGCCTGTGGTTTCAGCTCATAACACACGCATATATCCCCAGTGTGGCTTATATGCCTTAGTGATGAACTTCCCAATGGGGAACATGATGTGATGTTTAGCCAATATCAAGTCATAACAAGTATCCATGTCCCCTGGTGAGGTTTACACTGGTTAGAGATATGCTCCCACGGGGGAACATGGGATGGATATAAAGCCAATAAAAACAGAAGCAGGAAAAGGAAAGTATCCCTGGAAATAAAAGAAAGGATTTCATATATTCTTCATAGGGAATGGTTTCATGAAAAACCAGCTGTTAAGTTGTACTTGGAATAAAAAGTGCAATCAGAATGAGAACTAGGAAAGTGACTTTCAAAAACAATGAATATTAAGGTATGTTGAAGGCAGTTTGAGACACAGGACATCATAACGGCATTGCTCAGAGTGGCGTTTACCTGTTTGATGAATAATGTATGAGAGGTGTCTGAATTGATTGATGGCTTGGTAGACCAATGAGAGAGTCTGGGGAGTGGCCTGAGAGGATTTAATGCACTGTTTTAGGCAGATAGGGCTAAAAGACAGATAGCGATAGATAGCGATAGATTGGGACCTACAGAAAGACCTGCACTTGGATAAAGAGAATCTGACAGAGTATGATAGAATCAGATAGGGTCTGGCACCATCTAAGAGGAAGACAGATAGGTCTAAAGAAGAGACAGTTTTTTTTAGAGAAAACTAGAGTTTATAAACTAGGCAACTACCTACTAGATGCCCTAAGCACATCCGATCTTGCCCGATTTTGGACGCTAAGCAGGGTTGGCCCTGGTTAGTACTTGGATGGAAGACCAACAGGGAATACCAGGTGCTGTAGGCGCTTGGAGCATGAACTGCCAAGAAAACTCCAAGGACATGGGGTCACAACTGTAATGAGACACACACACACACACACACACACACACACACACACACACACACACACAAACTAGGAAACTGGTTGTACATGTATTCAGCTTTATTGGTGATCAAACTTAAGGGGGGTTGAGCTATATGCTTCTTTTTATTTGTACTTCAAAATTGTACCATTAATTATTTTGATTCTACTTTGTAATCAATAAATTTATTTTACTTTTATTCAACTTAAAAATTGTCTGGAGGCTTTAATTTACTAGAGAAACTAGTTGGTGGCAGCGATAGAGGATGATCAGAAGTGGTGTTTGTCAATAGCCTGTGAAAGAGCTGGGGACAAGCACATTAACACCACACTCAGTCATGGCAGGATCTTGGCAATACTGCTTTTTTCATAATCACAAGTTCTCTAAGCTGAATGGGAGAGATCTGAAGGTTGTAGTCCAACCTCTGGCTACAGATGACTTCATCACATAGCTATATTCCATCTTAAAAGTAAGTTGGTTTGTGAGCTATGTTGGAAAAGCAAGTGAATCTGTGTAATAAGGGAAGAACTTCATTCCTGGTGCAGAAAAAAACCCTCTCGCTTTAATAATAACAAAAGGTATTTGTTTGAATTAGAAGACCTTGACACATGTTTTCTCCACAAGAAACATTTAATTATATGTTCCATTTTCTTCCATTTTATTCATGTCATTTGTACTGTGAAGCCCTTGAAAGATAAAACACATCTCCTGACATGTTTGTGCAACAACAAAGGAAGTCTACTGTGACATTTTCATCAGTAATATATGTATAAGTTTGCATTTTCTCTCTCTTGCCCTATTATTAAATCACACAACCTCAGAATTTCTTATTGTTCAAGCCAGCCGAAGAAGAGTGGATGCTAAAATTGTAAAACATGAGATCTACTATGACACAGAGAAGAAGAGAAGAAAAATAAAATAAAAACATTCATGTTATGTCCTACATAATCCATTTTTAAATCAGTAAAACAGAGTGGTTCAACATATATAGAACATCCTGATTTGAAAGGGTTCAATAAAAATGTTAACCTGGTTTGAAGAACAAGCCTGTGTAAATTATATCTGGGTGAGTTTTAGAAAGGCATTACTCCAAGTATTTGCCTATACCAGGGTTGGTGAATCTATGGCACGGGTGTCAAAGGTGGCATTTGGAGCCCTTTCTGTGGGCACCTGACATTGCCCCTTCACAACCACCTGTACTCAGGTTAAATGGCTGTATTGGCACTTTGCAAAAAATTAGTGGGTTTTGAATCACAGTCTGGGCACTTGGTCTCTAAAAGGTTCGCCATCACTGGCCTATACAGTGGATCTTGGTCCACCCTATTCAGACCAAAAGACAAGGCAGCCCAGACACCCATTGGCTACCTGGGGTTCCCTGATGAGGACAGGAAAGAAAGGCCTTATTAGGCAACCCCACCCTCCAACAGGGCACTTTGCAAGGAGAACCAACCTGTCTGCCCACCCTCAGGGTCCATTGTGCTAGTTGGTTGCTTTGGTCCAGATAGGAATTTTGGACCTTTTTTTACTGATTGATGTATTTAAAACATATGTAGGTACTGATTGGCCTACAAAGCAGAAATGGGGTGTTGTTTTTACTAAAACAGGTCACACTGACAGCTTGTACAAATGGGGAACTGAAAAGTGAGTTCCCAAGGATCACTTGAGGATGTTATTGCAACCAACATCTCAGCACTGCAGATCCCAAGATTCAGTTGCTAGGATGGGGGGAGTGCATGCAGGGCTGGCCCTAGGTTTTTTTGTGCCCTAGGCGAGGGGCGGGGGTGGAGTGGGGGTGGGTGGGCGGTGGCGGGTGGCGGGGGTGGGGTGGTGGGCTGGGTGGCGGATGGCGGGGGCGGCAATGGGCATGGGGGCGGCAGGCGGACGGTGATGGGCGGCTGGCGGGCTGTGGGGGATGGACGGTGGTGGCCAGCGGCGGCGGAGGGGGCAGAGGTGGGCAACAGGCAGGCCAGTGCCCTGTCTCCATTTTGGCGCCCTAGGCAACTGCCTAGTGGCCCTGAGTACATGGGTGGCCATCATGGCCAGAGGTCACCTGAGGTAACGAGGCCAGTGCAGCTGGTGTCCTGGAGGGTCATCTGAGTATTATTCAGCCAGGATGGGCTGTCAATATGTCATCACAGAACTGGGGCTTGAGATTCACCCAGTGAGGATAAGGGCAGGGGTAAGCAAATATTTCGTGCACCTTGTGACGTCACCCCTTTCACAGACTGGGTTTTCAAAGGCACAACTGAGTTTATTTCGACATCCCACTGCTGTGCCACCAAATTGTGACGACACCTTCCTTTACACGTGTAATTGTGATGGAAATGGTAATGCTGCCCCCTTTTATTCACTTGGTAATGCTGCCACCTTTAGAAATGTCGCCTTATGAATTGGGACTGACTCAGATGTATAATATAAAGATAATAAAAAAGTTTATTGAGAAAATAATAAATATAACAATATCTGAGGATGCCTCCCTGTCTTTAATAACTAGTAAACAGAATAGCCCTCACTGCCTGACAGAACTCCAACAGAGCAGTGCTCTATCCCAGCACTCACTCTCAAAACCTTCAACTTAACTCAACTCAACTGAACTGCCTCAACTGACTAGGCTCCACCCTTTTTATATCATACCATTCCCCGCCCTCCTGCTGGGATTGGCTGATGATTTGTATATTCATTACTCCTGTTTCTAGGGTGTTGTCACACACCCTTCCCAGTTATCTCCATTACAGGATGTGAGATAGTAACAACTAATGAGTTAATAAAGTTGTGGCCCTAGTTAGATCCATTCTCTGTGTCTTCTCCCCTTATTTCAGGCTGGGTGGGAGAAAGATATTTCATGTCACTGTCAACATTTGCTGAAGTTGCTATTTTAACAAATTCATTTTGACAGGCAGGGCTCCTGTGAATCATATGAGGTGACATTTCCTTTAAAATTCTATCCCCACTTGGAATTTCTAAGGCACCTTGCAGTAGCAGCATCCAAAACACAGAAACGACTGTTTTCCAGGATGCCTGAATGTATATTATGGGTGTCAGGTACTTCTCAGTTCCTCAGTTTACTAGTAGATATTCTGTTTTCTTCATTTTGTTTCCCAGGATTTCCCAACCAGTAAAATATCCTTATTTTTCCCTGCGAATTTAGGAAATACACAGGAAATGATGTCATTCTCTGCAGGATTTCTTATCAGCACCTGTTACTGATTTCAGCTTTGTCAAAAGACACCTGTTCTTCACTGCATGCACCTTGCATATTCACACAGCTACAATCCACCCTCTATGACCTTTGCCTTTTTGTGTTCTCACTTATGATTTTCTGCTTACCAGACATGCGCATAAACCCTAATGCAATGTTCAGAGACATTTGTAAGCTACTATTCAGCTATTTATTTTGATATACTTAAGGAAAGCTAGGCAAACATATCTTCAGCCTTATCAAATAGTTTTTTTTTTTCAAATATAAGAAAATGTATGAACCATTCTTCAGAAAAAGATAGCATAGATTTTACTTTCTGTGAGCCTTTTCACATGACCCCTAAGATCCGCTGGCCACTTAAATTTGGACCAGATATCTTGGGGGTTCGTCGCTCTTCCTGTGTTCCCATCCCCTCTGCACTTCCTTGCTCCTGTCTGCGTGAGGGGAGGGAGAAAAAAGGGAGAAAAAATGCAGGCTCACCTCCGTCTGCCAGGGGAAGCTGCCCAGAGCCCCGTCGTTGTCATGATTCCTGTCTCTTAAAGGGGCGGTGGGGACAAAAAAACAAACACAAGGCGAGGAGAGCCTGGCACTCACTACTTTACATCCACATCAGAAATTGTTCAGCTCCAGAGACCAGGTACTTGAAAAGTGCGCTGGGACACGCTTAGGTGGGTGTGGTCACACTTAATTTTTTGTAAACTCCGGAGCTGGTGGGGAAACAATTTTAAGCTCCGGATCTGGGAGCCATTTGCCGCGGATTTTAGGGGTCGTGTGAAAAGGCCCTTAGAGAACTGTGCTTCTTGATACAAATAGTCTACTTTATTAGAAGAAGAGATGCAAGGCTCTGCTGGTTTAATTGGTCACATTTCTTTGAATACGATAACCATTCTTGTCCAATCCAAAATCCATATTCATCTTCAAAGGATATTTTTCTTCCTAGATGAAGAAGATTTTCCTAATCCATGCATTTTTTGATATTTTACTAATGTGTACCTGCCAAATCGATAAATTTATAATTGTATATAGCAAAGAAAATGATTTTGAAGCTTCCAGTTTTCTGCAAATTATAAAAAAACTGAAAGATACACATACTCAAAGAATTACTTATTTGTATTAACAAAGTTACATAAATTTATTAATTAAATTAATTCACTAATTTTATTAGTTATTAGTTTTTTATGAGATCAACTACATGCCTTTAATTTCATTGTGATTCTTTTTGTAGTCTACAAAGAGTTGCCCTGCGTTTCATACATATGCACCCAAGATTATCTTCAGGCAAATGGTTCTCTGGGATCTATACAACTTTCCAACTTGTTGTGGAAGTCTTTTGATGAGCTCTTTGAAAAACTAAAGCCCTCAGTTTGAGGGTGACTAGACCATGTAAGACATTGAAACTGTTTGTGTTCTTGCACCCCACAATAATGTATGTATTATTTTGATCCTGAGCTTTCAAAGTGCATATGCCAGATACTAAATTGCTCCAGTTTGACCAGAAGTGTCCATAGAGACTGAATCATCCAAAGAAATCAAAGTGTTTCTGAATGTGCATTAGGTAGTGTACCACAATTGTTCAAGTTGAGCCCTGTATGGGATCATTAAATTCACCATTTAAATTCAGTTGAGTCATGGCAACTGGACTTATTTTCTTGTGAGACTGAAACATTTTGCTACTCATTCAAGTAGCTTCATCAATCAGTCTGTTGAAACTACTTGGATGAATAGTGAAACATTTCAATCTCACAAGAAAAGTTGCCATGACTCAGCATCTGGATAACCTCACTTGGAGGACTGAGAGTCTTCACTGACATATTTCACCATTTAAACAATCAGATTCTCAATTGCCTTACAAATTTGGGCAATTGGGAAGGAGTGCATCACTTTTCTGTGGGTCTTCTTTGTTTCACGGGAGAGAATATTCTCTGGTGCATTTCAGCCTTGTTTAAAACATGCAGCCAAGTCCTTAGGAGACAAAGTGTTTATTAGAGGTAGATTTCCATTTTTAAAAATTGTTGACATTTTGCTTTTTTCATGCTTTCCTGCAATTGCCATAAGAATGACATTTTAAGTCACTCTCTGAACTAGGTTCTTTTGTAATAGTGGTACTGCTGGGATGTATGAGATTATCACCTTCAGGAAAATTCACATTAGTGGATGTCTTTATTCACCCGGTTGTTGCTTTATAAACTGTTTTTAATTGGTTCACTAAAGAACAACATTGTCTCCCACCTCTGCCTGTCCTCTGTTGCTACAGTATTCAAGTGTGCTATCTCCACAATATCCACAGAGTTATATACCTCTAAATGCTCACCTTGGGACAGCTCTAGGACATCATTTATCTCTTGGTGAAAATCCCTTTTTATTAGTGGCCATAAAACTTGTACCCAATTAGATATTACTTCAAATGGCCAAGCTCACAGTACAGTTTCTTTTTCCATTTGTTTAATATAACTCCTACAGAATCCCCTTGTTTCAGTGCTTAATTTTCTCATGGTTGAGTTTGCTGTGATCATTTAGTTTATTCCTCCGCCACTAAGTTTTCCCCATCTTATTAATTTACTGAATACAACAACTTCTTAAAAAGGTTAGTTTATAATGAAACACTTATAATTAGATGCCAAGGAGTACAGGATAATTTCCATATCTGCCTTTGATGATGGGTAGAGAGAACTTGGATGCCCCTTCTGTCATTCGGATGACCTTCTTTATTCCTTGTGGGACTCTGATCTCAGTAGAGGTCAAAGGGGTATAGAGAGTCCCAACACAGGCAGAATGGATGCTGATGTAATATACTGAATTCCCCACCACCACCACCACCACATTCTTCTGGAAGGCAGAATGTCCAAAGAGAAGAACCTTTGGATGAGATGTTTCTTCATTTGTATGTACATACCCCCAACAGTACAGTGGTTTTTCCCAGATAGTTTCGAGGACGTCTTGACTTATGTAGCTCCATCTGACATGAGAGCCCTCTCAACTAGTGAATTTGTTGTCCAGTGTTTGCAGAATCCGTTTGAATTTTGACTGAAATTTCAACTCTTTACTTAACAAAAACTTCAAAATTTGCTTTCAGTTTATCTTCTGAAAAAATCCAGCTGCAGCCTTGTGATAAACAGTTTGCTTCCTTTTCATCTGGTCTTCTTTCAATGCTTGTATGTTGTGTCTGTGAAGAAACCTACAGTTGTACTTTGAAATTTGCAACGACAGAGATTCAGGGGGAACTCATGGCTTGACCAAACACATCTATGATACAACAAAGCATGCTGCTCATATAACACCCTATAGAGGTGGTGGTGCTGCAGTACAGCAGTTTAACCACTGCACCACAATGCATGGTATAGTAGTTAAAATGCTAGTTAATTATTAGGAATCACCTCATTCAAAGCACAGATCCATGATTTAACTAAGGCTACATTTTGCAGGGTACTGCAGGTGCAATAGTGACTGCCACCCTTTACAGATATCCTCCCTGTAGTTTTTGCTTGGCCAGAGGAAGCAGGAAATTGTCTCCTTCCCTTGTCAACCAATCATGATGGCATTCGGGCCCAGGTCAGGGCTTGCTGGGAAGACCACAGGGAGAAGTTTTTTTTATGTTCTGTCTCCTGGTCTTCACAGCAGCCCCACTGCACTTTCTTGCCACTTGTTTTGCACAGCTTCCTTCACTCCCTCCCTTTAATTTTAATAAGAGAGTATGCTGCTTTATTTCTCCTTCTATAATCACAACTTCAAAATAGCTTTCAGATGGATTTTGAGACAAGTGAGTTTAGCGTCCATACACACACACACACACAGAGGGAGACAGTTTGCGATCAATTGACTCCATAAGATGAACTGTGATGGTGGTTTATTCTTTGGTAGGCAAGTCCATTGATGCCTGGAACCATTGTTTTATTGGTTTATTGACTATGACAGAATAGTGAGGGCAGCCATGTGTCTTAGCATCAGTTCCATGGAGCAAAGGGAAAATAAACCCTCAATATATAAAATGACTTCTAATTATCAGTCTTTCCCCCCTCACATTCACAAACTATAAATTGGTTAGTGAATCTCCCTCTGCAGTAACCTTTCCTAGTTATATTGAGCAAACATAAAGAGTGAATAAAATAGCTAACAAAAATAGCTTGCAGCAAATATCCATTCTGGAAGAAGTGATCCTAACGAGAACATTCATATACAGGTTTATTGAGTTAATAGGCAAACTAAATGTTCAAACCCAATGCCCAGCTCCACTGCTGAGAGGCTTTGGCAGTGGAGCTTCTTTGCCTTCTACCGCCAAAATATTGTGAGATGCATTCCAGGAAGGGAGAGGGAAGAAAAGGGAAGAGAGGACTTGTGAAGTAGCTGGCACTGTGGCCTTGCCTCATGTTGCTAGCTACTTTTGATTTCAAGAGTAGGAGTGCTCAACCTGGGCCCTTGAGCCCTTGTGGGTGGCACAGTAGTGCACTCAATGAAGTTTGGGGAAGGGGATTTAGGCACCTGGCAGCCCCTTCCCATTACAAATAAACACACACACATACACAGCATTTGTGGCAATGCAGAGGGAAGATCAGGGGAGTGCAGCAACAGGGAACAGTGCAGATGTGATGCCAGGTGAGTTGACAGCTGCACCAGACACTAGTCAAATATTGTTGATTTGGCTCTGGAATGCAGGGATCCAAGTGCCTGTTCAGGCATCTGCTAGTTCGCCAGCAGTCAGGGCCCTGGGCAGTAGGCAGGTCAGCTGGCCCTCATGGGTAGAAGCTTTGGTGCCTGGGCAGCACCACAGAGGCTGCTTTCACATGACCACTAAAATCGACTGCAAAGTGCTCGTGGAGGCAGAGCATAAAATCATTTTCCCATGAGCAGCAGACTTAAAAAAAACAAAACCAAAAGTGCAGCCATGCCCACTTAAGCGTGACCCAGTGCATTTTACAAGTACCTGGTCTCGAGGTGGTAAAATCCTTGTCACTGTTCTGATGCAGATTTTAATTATTAATTGAGTCTGTGGGAACACAGAAAATCCACACCAAAACCTTTTTGCCCCAGTTATGGTGTATTTGCTACGGTTCTCAATCATGGGATCAGAACAATTGCGGATTTTCAAAACATGACTATGGGAACATCCTATCCGTGACATCAGCCACATGACTGCTCTGGGGGAGGGGGTGATCCAGATCAAAGTTTGCTGCAGATTTTAGTGGTCGTGTGAAAGTAGCTATACTTCAGGAACATTCCCAGACCCTTTGGGAGATACACCTGGGTTGTGTGTGTGGCCCTACCAATCTGTGCTGATACAGTGTATAATTCAATGACATTAAGAGCCCTCCAATTTAGCAATTACTCCCTGCCACTAGGGAATCATTTAACATTAGCAACAACGAAGCATATATGGAAAGGGAATTATGTAGACATCGTCAGTCTGCTGTACTGGGAGGTCAATGCTAAGGAAATAGACAAGGATTACAACAATAAAGAGAGGTGTTTGTGCAGGAAACCAGAGTGTTCCTGGGCTAACTGGTGGCCAGGATGCACAATCTGCATGGAAGTCATTGTTACAGCCAGTATCAAGACCTTATTTACAGTCCTTTTGTTGAATTCCTGGCACATACATGGCTTTTATGCAATGAAAATTTCTATGAGAGTAGCCATTCATCCTAACTTGCACTGGCGCAAGCTGCATACCAGCCTTTGGCTTCAGATAATAAAGTCAATACTCCCAGCACTGGGTGACAGGTTTGATAATGGCCATGTGATTCAGTGATGTACATCACTTGTAGGACAGTGACTGGCTCTGTTCTTGTTTTCTTTTTCCAGGACTGGGGCACTGCTGGAAATGATGGCAGATGTTGCTGGTGGGACACAACTTTATATATTGGGCTGTGAAGTATTGTCATGGTCATCCTAGGGGCAGGACCTGAGCCTTTAGCCCTCAACAGTGGTGGAATGGAAGGGCCAGTATGGCATGTTTTAGAATGAGTTTATACAGGCTGTGGGTCAGGGATACCGTTCCAGGATTCCTAAGATCTTGTGCATACATCTGCTGTCTGCAGTCAGGCAAGCCATGAATATTGAATATATAATACATGATTTGGGTGCATGCAAGGCCAAGTTGGTATCCTGATACCAGCATTATTTGGCCCACAGTCATTATGGTATCATTGGAGGGTGGAATGAGATCTGCAGTGTCTGAACTGTGCTTGCTGGAGAGTTAAGAGGGAAGTTAGCAGGGAAGTAGTACATGGTTTGGGGCCCTTGGTATGTCACCTAGGCTTCTGTTCAGATAAGCTGCAATTATATAGAAGTAATGGAGTTCACCTGCCTGATTTAGGCATGGAGGTGTTTTTGTTTTTGTTTTTATGGAGGATGTTCAGAGAAGTCTGCAGGCAAAATTGGCTTCCTGTACACCATCTTAGCCACTTGCTTAGTTTTTGCAGCATTCCAGTAGGGCTTTGGTATGTGAATATTGGCATTTTTAATCCTGCTTGCAACACGGGCATGAAATCAGGTGATGAAATTGGGCAATTTCCTGCCAATAGATCCCGCAGTAATAAGCCACTGAATTTTTGAAGAACTGATTTTTCATTCAAGAGACTCTTACTATATGGCCTGGACTATTTTGCATAACCCACCTGTGCTGGGTGTTATATTTTTAATTGTGGTGTTTTTAATTGAGCTGTTTAAAAGCATTTTAAGAATACATTTCAATAAATATTATTCTAATCTGCATCTTTTTATTTTGAATCATGTTGGGCACCACTTTTAGCAAGAAGATGGGCAACCAACATATTAAAATAGGATCAAATAAGGAAACTGCTTTCTCTGGATGCCAGGAAGCAAAACTGCAAAATAACAGAGTTACTGCAATTTGAAGATTTGGGTTTAAGAGAGAATTGTGGCAGGTCTAGTTAACTTGGTACAAAGCCACCCCCTGCCTCTTCCCAGTTGCTTCTTGTGAGATCAACAAATTGGTCTACGGGATTTGCTGCACCATAAAGGCAGCAGATTACATAGGGAGTTCCAACTTCTTGCCTCCCGAAGTCTATTCAATCTCTATGCATCATTCAAAAATCAGCTTCCATCCAAGTAAATAAGTTCAAGCACAATATCTAAAGCTGGTGGTTCTTTTCTTGCAGGATTTCTACCTTTGTTCTCACAGGGTGCTCTGGCAGATCTGATCCCTTGCTTGAAATGTGTTCACAACTTTTCTCAATACAAGCCAGATGTGAGGCAAATTTGAAGAAGAGAAAAGGGAAAGAGAGAGAACTTGAGCAGAAATCTTCTCTTCCATCTCCAGATACCTAGGAATATTATTTTATTGTGGAGCAGTTTCAATCAAATCAATGTAGAGAGGCAGCAGTCACATCATCATAATCACTGGTAGCAAGGAAAGCATCTGCAATCCTTATCACACAAAGCAATTTTGTATTATTTACTTGACAGTGTCTTTACAAATCATTTTTTTCTGAATTTATCCTGTTTTGTTTGGTATTTTTTTTCAGCAATCAACAAGAAAAAAAGGGAGAGTTCTGTTTTGCATGGAAGGCAGAAAACAAGATATACTGTCTGTATGAAGAGAAGTCAGTATATTGATGTTTCAGGAACATTAAACAGCAAAACAAGAAAAAACAAGAATATTTAATAGCACCAATAAGACTAACAAATGTATTTCAGAGAGCACTTTTGAGAATTAAAATCTTTTTCTTATATCCTCTTCTGCAGTTCTTCCAGGAAGTAGATTGTTATCCATGAAAGACCACATTGAAATAAATGTTTTAAATGTTTCACAAAACTTTCTGTTCTTAAGAACATAAGAACATAATAACAGCCTTGCTGGAACAGGCCACAGCCCATCCAGTCAAGCATTCTGTCTCACACAGTGGCTCACCATTTGCTTCAGGGTATTCCCAAGCAGATGTCTTCACCTGCTTCTCTCCAATCCAGAGTTTGTCCTTAGGCATCCATAATGACAGCCATTGATACCCTTGTTCTCCATGAACTTGTCCAATCCTTTCTTCAAGCTGTCAAGGCTGACAGCTGTCACCACTTCTTCTGGCAGGGAGTTCCACAGAACAGTGATCCTCTGGGTGAAAAAGTACTCTTATTTGTTTGAGATCTAGCACGCAAAGGTCCAATCCTTGGTGCTGATCTTCTTTGCCCTCCCCACTCGAACCAATGCAAGACAGGGAGGGAGAAATGAGGTGTGGGTGGGGCTAGCCTATAAAAGTTGTGGCCTGGCTAGGCTCAAGCTACTTCAGCGCCAGATTGTCGAGCGAGGAGGTCACGCTGGTTGGCTCAGCACTTCCACATGACGGCTACTATTATGTTTGTGGCACCATTTTGTGGTTGTGACCAAGTCGGTGGGGCTGCAACTAGGCCAGAAAGGCGGAACAGAAGAGTGAAGAGGCCATGGTAGAGGCAGAGACAACGGAGTGGGAAGGATCTTGCCTAGCACCCCCCTAAGGTTGGGAGGGAGTGTGGTCCACGCCAGAGGGTGTGGGCAGCGCAAGTGGCATTTTTGGGGCCTGATCCTACTAAAGGGCAGGCATGGCTAGTGCTTCAGCACCCCCAAGCCTCCCATCACCAGGGGCATTACCATTCAGAGGGCCCCTGGGGCTGAGGGTGGACAGGGGCCCGGGGATTGTGGCAAACCAAGGGGCAGGAGTTGACCCAACGTGCAAACAGTGGGTGGTCTCCCGGATAGCCCTTGGGTGCCACCCAAGAAGGATTAAAACAAAAAAACAGAAGAACAAATTCTTTGCAGCCAGCAGGCCAGGCCACCATGGCACCCAAAAAGGGAAAGGGTCAGCCAAGGGCAAGCGGCCTGCGGCTAACCCGCCCCCCGCCATATACCCTAATGAGTCCTCCTACGAGGAGAGCTGGCCAGTTTGGGAGCAGCTCAGGGCATGTACGGAGGCCCTGGAAAAGTGCAAGGGGTACCCCAACAGGCTGGAGGGATGGTGCAGGCACAGAGGTCATCTGCTAGGCCCTCTCAGGTGTGTAAGTGGGCTAAACTTAAGGAGCTAGCTAATGACCTGTTATCTTGTTCCATGGCCATGGAGGAGCAGGAGACAGTGGCGGAGGTGGCCCATGACAGAATTTATTTATTTATTTATTTATTTATTTATTTATTTATTTATTTATTTATTTATTTATTTATTTATTTATTTATTTGTTTGTTTGTTTGTTAATCTTATACCCCACCCATCTTCCCGGAGGGGAACTCTGGGCAGCTCACAATAAAAACAGCTAAAATAAACAGGCACAAGAAAAAGAGAAGAGAACAAGATGGCGGGCATAGCCCAAGCAGAGAAGCGCGGGTGAAAAAAAAAAACTAAATAGAAAGGTTGCCAAACGCCTCCCTGAAGACATAAGTCTTCAGGGCCTTTTTAAAGGCAGGCAGGGACTCTGTCAGGCGCAGCTCACTGGGTAGATGGTTCCATAACATGGGGCCCACCACAGAGAAGGCACGGTCACGGGTACATGATTTCCGCGCCTCTCTGGGTGTGGCCACCCTCAGTGAGTGCGCCTGCGCCAATCTCATGGGTCTCATCCCAGTCGATCTCTGAGAGATACGCTCTGCAATCAAACAGGGATGAGCAGAATGAAGAGGGTGACATCCAAGCCATGGCAGCGCAACCGCAAATACTGGTGGGACAAGAGGCACCCGAGCACAACCAGGCTGCTGTTGTGGGTACCAGTGGCACGGGAGACAAAAATCTACATGAGTTGGCCGTGACACCAGACACCACACAACCAGTCACATGGCCATGGGTGAACCTGTTAGTGATGGCCGCAGGCCCCCAGGGCATGGGTGCCACTCAGCTAACTGGTTGCTCGGGATGGCAAGGAGGCAGGTCTGCTCAGGGATATCAGGGTGAAGGTAGCACCATGGGCCCAGTGGCAAACCACCCTTGGCATACACTGCAGGGGGCCGGGCCACCAACATCAACTTGGCAAATGGGTGGTGCCACCCAGGTTCTGCCATGGGCACCTAGAACACAGGTGCGCATGACGGCGGGCCTTCCCATGGCTGCAACTGCATGGGCAGACCAGCTGTCTGTCCCCCCACACATGGCAGGGACCAGCATGGGAATGGTTATGATGCTATGGGGAGCCAACGCTGTTTATGCTGTGGTATCATATATGGCCATGCTATATGCCAACTATGCAAGGCCCCTGGGTGACCACCTGACACAAACAACTAGGGAGAAAATCTGGAAGGGAGATTTTGTTGACCTGTTCAGCTTACTCAACAGGGACTTGGACCAGAAGGAGCTTGACAAGGAGGACCCCAAGAATAGGAATTGCAGATTGCGCAAAAAGCCGGACAAATCTTGAGCCAACTGGCTACAAGCGTACAACATCTATCTGTCCACGGTGCTCCAGGCACACCCGTGGCAGACACAGTCCATGATTAAATATCAGGACATGATCTACAATGCATATGTAGACTTTCCGGGATTCGCCTGGCTGACATATGACAAAATATTTAGGATGAAAGCAGCAACACAGCCCCATTTGAGGTGGGACGAGCCACTCCAGTACCTGTGGCTCCAAATAATGACCCGAGTTAGGCCAGGCTTGGGATAGCACTTTGATAGTGGCCATATTATCAGGTGACAAACATCAGCCTCCCCTGCCCGCCCCGTGGCAGGCCAGCAGGTCCAACCCAGGCTTGTGTGCTGGGATTTTAATGGCCAGGGTAGCTGCAACAGGAAGAAATGCCGGTTTTGGCATGAGTGCTCCGTATATGGTGCACAACACCCAGCTGTCAGTTGCAGTAGGGACAGCAGGCCTGGATCAGGGAGCCAGGTCCAGCAAAGAAGTCCCCAACCGGTGGCACCCCCCTGGCTTCAAAAGGGCCCCAGTCTAATTAAAATACCTGTCTTGAGCCGCTGGCTGCAGGGATACCCAGATGAGGAGGCAGCAAAGTTTTTGCTGCAAGGGTTTACAGTTGGTTTAAATACAGTTTAAGGGTGAAGGGGGGGGGGCAGCAAGAGCAGATATCCTCATGTCACTGAAAGGCATGGAGCACATAGCCAGGGATAAGATAGCGAAGGAACTGGCAGAGGGTAGAGTCCTGGGCCCCTTCAACCACCCACCCACACTGTCACTTAGGGTTTCCCCCCTTGGACAGGTGCCCAAGGCACCAGGTGAATTTAGACTCATTCATCATCTGTCATACCTAGATGGCACGCCGGTCAATGATGGCATCCCCCGGGAGGTCTGTTCTATGAGATATGCTTCCTTTGATGAGGCCATCAGCAGGATTAGGGCATGCGGAGTGGGAGTGGAAATAGCAAAATGTGACATAAAGTCAGCATTCCACCTACTACCGGTCCATCCCCAGGACTTTGAGCTCTTGGGCTTTTATTTCAAGGGACAGTTCTACATGGATTGAGCCCTGCCTTTTGGATGTTCAGTATCCTGCCACATTTGAACAGTTCAGCTCATTCCTGGAATGGAAGATTAGGCAGTTCATGGGATTAGGAGGCGTAGCCCACTATCTCGATGATTTTATCTTCTGTGGTCCCAAAGGCACCTGGGCGTGCAAGTTCCTCCTGGAGTCATTCCAGGGATTAGCTGAGGAATTGGGTTTGCCCCTAGCTGAGGATAAAACTGAGGACCCTGACATGAAACTCACGTTCCTGGGTGTCGAGATCGACACCTGGGAGCAGTCATCCCACCTGCCCCAGGAGAAGCTGTCAGCCTTTAGAGAACAGCTCCAGGGACTTATCCAGTGCAAGAGGACATCCCTTAGGGAGCTGCAAGAGCTAGTGTGTCATCTCAACTTTGCTTGCAAAGTGGTGGCGCCTGGCAGGGGCATTCATTCACAGATTTTGTGTAGCCATGCAGGGCCTGAGGAAGCCCCATCATAGAGTGAGGATATCTGAGGGTATGAAAGCGGGCCTACAAGTCTGGTTACAGTTTTTGAAGGACTACAATGGCGTTTCCTTCTGGAGGGATGAAATCCATATGGGCCGTGACTTCCAAGTGCAGACTGAGTATGGAATATACTGGAAAGGTAAATGGTGCCACGGTATGGGGCCGCAGGAATGGAGGGACTCGGATATTACCAGAGACCTTACATTCTTTGAGCTCTTCCTGATAGTGGGAACCCTGTGGCTCTGGGAAAAGAATTGGGCCAACTCCGTGGTACATTTCGGGTGTGACAACATGGTGGTTGTGCACACCATTAATAACCTCACATCTAGGTCCGAGTGGGTGATGACTTTGGTTAGAGTGTTCATACTCCATGCCCTGCAATTTAACATCATCCTGCATGCCCACCACATCCCAGGCCAGGGTAACACCCTGGCCGATGCACTTTCCCACCAACAGGTCGAGCATTTCAGAGCCCCAGGAGCTTGTGACCTTCCAGAGAATTTACCAAATGAAGTATGGCAGATTGGCGACAGGAAACGGACTGGGCACTTGGCCTGGCCTTAGCACCCTGGTAGCAGTGAGGATATGACATGGTGGCCAAGGAGTTCAGGGAGTTTAGGGACAACTTTGACCTCCAGCAGGTATGGCTCATACCCATAGACCATCTTAGACAGTTCCTCGTATTCCTCCATCGCAAGGGATTGGCTCCTAGCTCCATGCAGAGCAAATTGGTAGTGCTGGCCTTCCAAGCTAAGGCGCTTGGCCATGCGGACTCCACAAACGGTTTCAGGCTCCGAAAAATGATAGAGCGTTGGGCAAAAGAGAGGATAAGGCAGCCCGATGATCGCTTCCCAATAACGTGCAATATCCTGGCCAGGCTGTGCGCTCAGTGGGCGACAATATGTAGGGACGGCTATGAGGCCACGCTACTGCATGCTGCCATGATGCTGGTGTTCTTTGGGGCATTCAGAGTCAGTGAATTGGTGGCCGCTAGCAAAGGGGATAACACAAGTGCCGCCCTCCTATTTGGCGATGTACTACAACAGCCGGGGCAAATTACCATTCAAATTACCAGTGGGGTAAGGGAGTTCAGGTTTCTCTAGGCACCTGTTCCATAAGGGACAGATTCCTGGTCAGGGCCCTCAATGACTATATTAAGTTAAGAGATGAAGGTGACAGATATCTGTTAAGACACGAGGATGGCACCTTGTTAATCAAGTTTCAGTGTTGGCAGCTTATGGGCACAGCACTGACCTACATGGGCCTGGCTCACTTGAGGTTTGGTACCCACTCATTCAGGATCGGGGCGGCATCAACAGCCGCAGCACTGGGTTATGGGGTGGAGGCTGTGCACAAGATGGGTAGGTGGTCCTCGGGCTGGTACAAGGTTTATGTTCGACCGGTTCATCCATTCTAATGTTTCTGTTTATTTCTTCCCTTACAGGACCTAAATATCGCGGAGGCAGATGTAGGATCCTCATATTGGGGCACAGTTTCATTATTGGGCAGAGAAGTATGCACATAGGACTGCCTGGGGTAGGAATTTAGTGTTGGGGGCACTGGCATTATTGAGTGGAGGGGTGCGAGCTGTATGCAATGGTACCAGTTCTTGCTTACCAGCTCGCTCGCCGCATACGGCCGCTCCCCTGACATATTGGTCCTGCACTTGGGAGCCAATGACTTCACATCCCTGTCAGGGAAGTCATTGATGTGAGAAATTACAAGTCTCTGACACCTGGGGGTGGCGTACCCACACACAAAGGTGGTCTGGTTGACTATAATCCCCAGGTTCCAGTGGAGAGCTGAGTGCGACACTCGATGCATTAACTGCTCACGCAGAGGTGTCAACAGGGAGGTGTGCAGGGTTGTCTTACATGCTGGCGGGGTGGTAGTGGGTCAAAAGCACATTAGTCTGGCCAACCCAGAGTTGTACAGGGAAGATGGGGTCTACCTGTCCAATGCAGGGTTGGAGCTCTTCCTGGAAGACCTGAGGAGGGGCCTGCAGGACCTCATTGGGCACCTGGGAGGGTCATGCACCATAGCTAGGCTAGGCTCATGACTGTGATGGAGGTACAGGAAGATATGAGATGGTGAGTCAAATTCTAATATCCCCTGTGGGCCCATCCAACTTTCAAATGCTGTGGATCCTGAGATTACAGTGTCTGGGGAAGGATGCGCTCAGAGGCCTTGCCCGGTCTGCACATCACGCAGTGCAGGGACCCAGGTGGGGGGAGGGAATTTGCCAACCCTGTGCCAAGCACAGGGCCCCCAGGGGGCATGGATTCACCCCAAGCTCATCAGTCAGAAGGGTCCCAGGAGACCCAGTGGAACCGACCTCAAAAATGCACTGGTGCAGGCCCCTCAGGTTACGGTTGGCAGAAGTTATTTGAGTTAACAAGTTAATAAAGTGTGACCCTGATTTTACACCCAATGTTGCTGTTTCACATGGTTATTTCGGGCTGGGAGGGCAAAGTTTTATGGAGTGTCCCCTAGTTCTAGTATTGTGTGATAAGGAAAACAGTTTTTCCTCATCTACTTTGTCCACACGGTATATGATTTTATAAACTTCAAACAAGACACCTCTTAGGTACCGTCATTCAAGAGTGAAGAGGCCTAGCTGATGCAGCCTCAGATGGTAATTAGCTGCATTCTTTTTTCTTGTTTGCATAATGACCTCCTAATTATCCCCTGTATTCCAGCATTTTCCGTCAGGTGGGTGGGTCTCAAACCCCTATGGACAAATTGGCTCAGCCATAGTCTCACTAAAGTTTTCTGTGCATCTTAATTTGATGCATAGTTTTTTTGGGGGGGATGGTCATGTGGTGTTTGATGTGCAGTTAGTGTCCTGTCGACAGAGTAATATTTTACTGCTCTGTGCCCATCTCTACTTGATTACTACACATCTTCTCCCTTTTCCCCAGGTTGATTTTCTAAATCTCTGTTGCATTTAACAACCCAGGCCCACAGGAAATGACAGGAAATGGGGTACGAAGCTAATTACTGCATATTTTCTGGGGTCGCACCTCGTTAGAGTAGCAAAGAACTCATTAAGGGAAGTTTTTTTAAACCAACCCCTAACAGTGGTTTAATATACTTTGGTGAAAGTGCGCTTCTGGGGGCATGGTCGGTTAGGGCACCAAATTACTTCCCTTCATGGTTAGGATGCAATCTTTTACTGCCCAGTTCTCTGCAGCAAAAATGTACAGAAAATGGTGGTGAGACCATGGCCTTAGTTGGGGAAGCTTAGGAAGGGGCCACAATTGAAATCTCAGTTGGGAAAGAGAACAGGAGTTCTGGAGAGGAGTGCTGTACCCCAGGGGATAATATGCACTCTTATCACTTTGGTTTGGAATTTTAGTATGTTTGTGCCAGAAGGCACAGAATGAGTGATCCATATAGTGATGTAACCACATAGAATTCAGATAATGTTTTTTTTTTTAAAAAAAGGTATTCTGCAAATACAATAGCACATTGAAATGAGGGTATTGTTGAGTTTAGCTTTTCTGATTTTCTTTGCTTTGACAAGAGCGGAAGAAATTGAGGCAAAACTCTAAGAACAATCCTTGGAGATTAGGTGACAAATCCTCATGATGATGGCAGGAGTGACACTAGCCTATTATCCATACCACTCTTGCTTTTTATCTGTCTAATTTTTTAAAAAAAAAGATTTTTACAATATAATTAGGGATTTCTTTCATTTATGAAAAAGTACTGTCCTCCTCTGTGATTATGCCAATTAGCTTGCTTTGTTTGGTGACTGGTCGTCACTCCTTAAGCATGGGATACCTTTGCAGGCTGATTTCACAAGCATGAAAAGGCTGTTTCAGTCATCTCTTGGCAACACAAACATGCTTCCAGCTCTAATTACAGTATATCTCCAACGTCTGCTTCTGTCTTGGAAAGCATGAGTATGCTTACCCTAGATCCAAGATGGTCAGGATATTTCTTTTGGTGAAAACTTATGTAGTTGATATTTGCATGTTTCTGGAAATACACATATCACATATCAGGACAATCAAATATATGACCTGTTTCTTTTAAAACAATTCCGTTTTCTCTGATTCACACAGTCAACATTTTGCTGTAGACTGAATGACAGAGTGATTTTCTTCTGAAATTCTCTAGTAGTCAACATGCATTTTCAACATGACCTCTAGTGACTCAAAAATATTACTGTATCATTTTGTTCATGTGAAAAATAAATGCAAATTTCCTATGGTTTCTACACTCTGTGATGTCTCCTTCCTGTGGGAATGGAATGTATACTGAATATTTTTCAATCCATGAACCATTTTTGGCTTTCCATATTCGTTGACACAGTCTTCTGATGATGTTAATACTTCTATTATTACTCTAATTGTTCCTTGTGATTTATTTCTTCCACTTGCTTTCAGAGCAGAATTATCTTTGCTTTTTAAAACTGCTGGTTCTTCATCACAGACTTCTTTAATGGGATCTGTCACTTTCAATGGAATCTAAATCTCTTATCTATAGTTTTTTAGCACAGTCCTGATATCTCCTCTTTATTATACCCTGATAAGGTAATGGATGAAGTCCTGTCATTCAACTTTATACAGCACAACTGTTATGATGTCATCAACCATGACTACTTCAGGAAAATTACAAGATTTCTGTCTCCATTTCACATTCTGGGGACTCCTTAGATTACATTTTTTTCCTGTGGAAGCCTTTGGGAACCTGGAACTGGGAGGAAAATTACTAATAAAAATTGCAGCTGCCAGTCTCAATCCCATTTCTTGGTAGTACCTCTGTAGCATGTAACCCTAACACTCCCTTGTGGGGTTCTGCAGGGGTTGTCTCTATCCCCCATGCTGTTCAACATCTATATGAGGCCGCTGGCTGGGGTCATTAAGAGATTTGGAGTCTGCTGTCATCAGTACACTGATGTCACACAGCTCTATCTCTCCTTTTCCACTTCTGCAGTGGAAGCTGTCTGGACTCTCGACCAGTGCCTGGATGTGGTCATGGCATGGACCAGGGCCAACAGGCTCAGACTCAACCCCGAGAAGACCGAGGTGATGTTCTTTGGGAGCTCCCCACCCGGATATGGAAGCCCCCTCCCCAGTCTGCAGGGCGTTTCCCTCCAGCTGGCGGACAGGGTTTGGAATCTGGGCATGGTTCTGGATCCAGCCTTTTCAATGGAAGCCCAGGTGGCTGCCATGACCAGAACCACTTTTTACCATCTTCGCCAAATTGCCCAGATCCGCTCATATCTAGACGGTGACTCCCTGAGAACTGTGGTGCAAGCGTTGGTGATCTCGAGGCTGGACTACTGCAATGCGCTCTACATGGGGTTGCCCTTGACTCTCCTCCAGCGTCTGCAGCGGGTGCAAAATGTGGCAGCCAGGCTGGTGGCAGGTGTGTACCGTCACGACCACATCACCCCAGTCCTGGCTCGCTTGCATTGGCTACCTGTTGCGTCCCGGATCAGATACAAGGTCCCGGTTTTAGTTTATAAAACCCTCCATGGCTTGGGACCAGACTACCTGTCAGAGCGGATCGCCCAGCAATCAACCTCGGCCCGTCCAATCCGGCAGTCGCAGGCACACTCGCTTCAGGTGGCCACCCCTAGAGAGGCCCGGAAGACTTCCACCTGAAACCGGGCCTTCTCGGTGGCCGGCCCATCTCTCTGGAACCATCTACCTAGCAAAGTGCACTCTGCAGAGTCTCTGATGGCCTTCCGCAGAGCAGTAAAAACTTTGCTCTTTCGTGAGGCCTTTGGTGACCTGGCTTAGAGTGCCTTCCCCCCCGCCACCATCTGTTCAGTTGTTAGTTAGCTGAAGCTTATGCCAAGGGTGTATACCATGTTTTTAAATTGTGGTTTGTCTATGTTATTTGTATTCCTGGCTGAATTTTCAGCACATTGTTAACCGCCCAGAGGTCCTATGGGAAGATGGGCGGGATAGAAATCCAATCAATCAATCAATCAATCAATCAATCAATCAATCAATCAATCAATCAATCAATCAATCAATCAATCAATCAATAACCCATGAATATTTATTGTTTGGAACTTTGAAAATAATCTGAATTAGCATACTCCAATGGGATAGCTTGTGGGTGGAACCAACGTGTATTTACAGTATATACAGTATCTGTGCACAAGCCTCCAGGATTTATATAGGGACATAGCATTATTTAGATTGGGGTTAGAATCAGTTATATATGGCCTGAATGATGTATAGATACTAATAGGGACTGATAGGATGTTGTCAAATATTATATAAGGCTTATATACAGTATTTAAATGTAACTGCAGTTAACACCAGAATTGCTGAATGTACTTAACCTTTCTGTTACAATAAACTATTCTTATTTATTTTAAAAGAACAAAGCATGTGAGACTCCATGATTTTAGAAATACACTCAGTCCAGTTTAAATGATAGCAGCATAAATACCCGTGCATGAGACAACCTCCTTGGCTTTTGTGTTTCTCATGCACCAGTGCTTTTATTTGAAAGAAAAAAAGGCTGCTTCTTTGGAGTAATGTGTTTTCTGCTGTTTTCGCCCATCACATTCTCCTCAGGTGAGGTGTGGTCATTTACCATTCACAACTTGCGGTTAGTGCAAGTGGCAACCCAAGTTAGTCAGTGTTAGAAAGTAGAGTGTTCTTAATTTACCCAACAGCCCTCTATATTAATAGTCTAGGATATTAAGATTATTAGTTAGAGCATTAAAAATGGCTCATAAAGGTTAGATGAGGGCTGGCCAGACCATTTCTTTGGGGTGGGTGCTGTGTTAGTGGACAGCACCTGTATAAATTTAATTAGACCCGGTAATTCATGCCACTTGCACTATTCTGAGCCCCCCATTGGATTTTCGCCCTTTACAGTTTACTCAATGCAGCTAATTAATGAATTGTGGTCCAATTTGAACTCCACAATTCTTGTCTTATCTCTTTATTTTGGGGTTGGGGTGGCAAAGCATGGAAGATGTTACAGAATGACATTTTGGCACCATCTGGCACCATCTATCCACTTTGGAACACTCCACTGTCTGTATTCTATCAAGCATTTCCACACATATAGCTATCAACCTTCCAGATGTTTCCTTGTTATCTTACCATATGGGATATTGTTTCCAATACTATCTTTCTTATTATATGTATATCCCCGTCTTCCTCAAAACAGAAGTTGATTTGCATGGTCACACTGTGGCAACTGTGAAGAGATAAACATTGAGAATTGGCTCTTTTAAACAGTAGATTTAATGTAACTATAACTCTTTAAAATAATTTAAACATCTAAAAAATTAAAAAAGGTGCCACACTTATTACATAACAAAGTCTGAATACATTTTATAGAGAATGGCGCCATTCTAACAAATGGCCCATTTCCATCTTTCTACAGAGTCCAAGGAAGTGTCCTAGCTATTTCCATAACAACAGTTTGTGAATAGCACAAACAGTGGATTACAGCAAGGAATCTTCTTAGTACAAACCCACAGGAAGCGAAGATAGCTGTTGGGAAGAATGTTTAATGAACATTTATCTGCAGTAATTAGCCACTCTGGGAGGAAGATAGCCATGAATACACAATAGGCAGACTGGCATGTATTTTAATAGCATTGATGTACTAAAGGATTTAAACTGAAGATACTTTTGAAACTAAATCTGAAGCACAAACTCCTCAGAGAAACTGCATTTGAAAGGATTGCAACATGTAGCCATATTACAACCTTCAGGGTTTAATGAGTGGTGTGAACAGATTTTAATTTGTTGCTGAGATGGAGCAAATGTCTGCATCTTCAAGATTCTTTTATTGCCCTGGCCTCTTGGGAGAACCTACAGAAATAATGTTGTCCTCCTTCCATCAAAGTGGAGCTGCTGGTCACAACAACAAGTATCAACAGTTGGGTTGCCACATCAGCAGTGTCCAGGTCCCTGAGATTACAGGGCCAAACCCTATAGAAAGAAAGGGGATGGGTCACTGAGATACCATGGAGTTGGTCCTTGAAATGTCACTTGGAAAGTGACCCAGAAACCTTTCTGGGTTGGCTATTTATAGTTACAAGGGGACAGCTGAAGAATGACAATGTGGATTTGGGTACAGGGGGGCAGAATCTGGGTAAAAGCCAATGGACTCTACTTCCTGCCTTGTTGCTAAGATGTGTGGAAGGCCCACTTTCAGGGATTCTGCTCTGTGGCTGTTGAGGTTCACATATCAGCAGCTTTATGAATCAATCCTATAATGCTCTATTCCATGCCTTGTTCCAAATGTTATGATGGACAAAATTGCATGTACCTAGAGAGGAACTTGAATTGAATCAGTGAAATTTGTGTCTACAGTCCCACCGGTGCTGTGCATGCTACCTCCCCAAATCCCTGGCCTGCTCTTTTTCTCATCAACCTCCACAAACCAGGCAGGTCATCCTCTTACGACTTACTTAACGATAGAATGTTACATCTAAAACAGACCTTTTTGTATCAATGGAACTTACAGCCACTCAGGTATGACTTACCATCCTAAGCAACAGGATTTCAACCAGTAAGATGCTCCTTGTGCTTACGAGAGCTGTTCAGATGCTACTAGATGCTACAGCTTAGCTACCCATCCATCCATCCATGCATGGAACAATCTGCCAAATAAGGAAGAATTTCATCCACCTCTCAAATTGGGCTATAGTTTGCTCATGCCACAATAGCTCAGTGGTTCAGGGAGAGGTTTGGGATTGGATTCCCCACTGTCACAGGGCCTGGATCCATTCCAGCTCTGTAGTTCTGTATTATTATTATTATTATTATTATTATTATTATTATTATTATTATTATTATTATTATTAAACACAGCAGACAGATAGCTATGCTGGATTTTTAATTACAAATCACTAGTGATGTATCAGCAAATTATGCAAGCAGTCCCAGTAAGGCTGCTTTCTACAGCTGACTGATGGTGATTTTGTCAACTCCAATTTCTTCTAAATACTTGCTGAGCTCTTTAGACACCTCACCCAGTGTGCCAATTACCACTGGGACCACCTGTACCGGTTTATGCCAGAGTCTCTGAAGTTCAGTTTTCAGATCCTGATATCAGGTAATTTTTTCAAGTTGTTTCTCAGTGACTCTACTACTATCACCTGGTATAGCAACATCAATGATCCACACTTTTTTCTTCCCCACAATCACAATATCTGTGGTATTATGCTCCAAAACCCTGCCTGTCTCTATTTAGAAAGCCCAAAGTAATTTTGCATGCTCATTTTCAATCACTTTTTCAGGCTTATGACCCCACCAGTTCTTTGCTATGGGCAGATGATAGTTCTGAGACAAATTCCAGTGGACCATTTGAGCAATTACATTATGATGCTGTTTGTAATCAGTCTGAGCAGTTTTCTTGCAACAACAGTCAATCATTTTATCCTCCTCCTTGCAGAGACTACTCAGCTGATTTTTCTATTCTAGACTTAACTGCATTATTATTATTATTATTATTATTATTATTATTATTATTATTATTATTATTATTATTATTATTATTATTATTATTATTATTATTACTTTGCACAAAGACTGCATAGAATGTGTTTGCTACTAGCAGAAATCCATCCTGGAAGCAAGAAAACTCTGTCCTGATCTCCAAACCTTTAGGGGGCAATGGCACCACTGATCTTAATAAATCAAGATTTCCAACCAGTAAATTTTCTATTGCTCTTCACATTTGAAGTAGCCAGTAGCTCTTTAACCTTCACACAGTAGAACATACATATATTTCTGGAATCAAATTACAGCCCACAGGGCAGGTTGAAGCAGTTAATAAGAACATAAAAATTGCCTTCCTAGATCAATCTAAAGGTCCATCTATTTTAGCATTCTGTCATTCCTGTAGCCTCTGGGAAGCTGACAAGCAGACCATTATGCCACTGCATCTTTCTGCCCACCACCTGCTATTCAGAACTTATGTAAACTCTTATGTACTATTATATAGGTCAACCTTCGCCTGAGTTACAAGCCTTGTGAGTCTACTAGAACTGGGGATAATGGGAGTGCTACTTCAACAGATCTAAGGGGTGACTTACTGGGGAAAATTACTTAGTTACACCCAGATGAGGTATATAATCTGTTCCCTTCTAGGGGGGAAGAAGGCAGGAGATTGGTCAGCCCACTGTCAATTATATTCATTCCAAAATAATTGATGGATTTCTATATATGCCCCCAAATAACTAGGATATTTTTCCACACTAGATGCTGGAAATAACATCCTCTATCCAATGGTATTATAATAATATTTGACAGGGACAGGACTCAGTGGTCCCTTCCAGCTCTGCAATTCAAAGGTGTTGGTGTTGGTGGTTATAATAGATGTGTGTGTATGTTGGCTTAAGATGCTTATAGGTTTCCCAGTGGTCAAATACTATTGGAATAGTTTACAAAGAAAACAAAAAATGGTATCAATATATAAGACCATTAGAAATTTTTCAAGAATATAAAAAGGCAGCAAAAGAAAAACACTAAAATAAAAATATAAATCAAGGACTGAATGCCTGTTGAAGGAAATATCCAATGGCTGAAAATCCAGATGAGGCATAACTTTTGGAATTTCTATAAGTGAAGCAATTTCTGTAGACATTATCCTTTACATACTGAGTTGCACAAATAGGCAGGAAACATATAAAGTCTATAGAGCGTTATTAACTTGCAGCAATTCTCATCTAAAATTTATGCATGTTGCATAACTGCTCAGGAGGGTTTCAGCCAATGTTTCCACTCATTCTAAAGAATTTCAGAGCATCTCCAACACACATTGCTCCAGTGGGTTCCTTCTTGATAGAGATGTGTGAGGTAGGGGCTGATAAGGAAGATGGGGGAGTGAAAATTGGTTGCATGGGTTGACTTCCATCCCCCCCCCCAATTATGGTGCATATATAGAGACAACAAGCATTATCACTAAATTTCTACCTTATGGATTCTTCTCATGCAAGATCCAATGAAAATGGGGAATTAAAAGAGTCTCAAAGAGTCTCAGAAGCCTGTTTTAATACTTTACAGCCCAAAATTATACTTAAAGGATATTCTCAAGTCCCAAATAAATTCAATAGTCCTGAAAAAAAATGAAAGATTTCATAACCCATAGTCCAGTGTCAATGTGTTGTCTCATTCAACAAGACTAGTATTTAATAATAATAATTAGGTGCCATTGAGTCAAATCTCACAGATGGCAACTTGTTTTAGGGTTATCTGTGTAGAAAATATTCAGAAGCCATTTACTATTCCCTTCTTGGGGATAGTAAACCACTTCTGAATTTTGAAATTTTGTTTTTTAAATTGTTTGTTGTGTGTTGTATGTTGTTGTTATTTCTGGCCGTACTGATTGGCCCGCTGTTAGCTGCCCAGAGTTCCCACGGGAAGATGGGCAGGATAGAAGTTGAACAAAGAAAGAAAGAAAGAAAGAAAGAGATTTTTTTTTTGGGGGGGGGATACTCCAAGAGTTGAGTCATGGCAACTGTGGACTTCTTTTCTTGTAGGAATGAAACATTTGCTACTCATCCAAGTTTCAGTCCCACAAAAAGAGAAGCTGTGACTCCACTCCTGGATAACCTCACCTGGATGACCAAGAATTTCCACTGACATTTTTTTTTTTGGGGGGGAGGGGATATTGAAAAGCTACTTGTTAGGTCATTCAAGGACAGAAAGCCATACTAGATATTTTTAAGAAGTGGTTTGAGGAATTCATGACAACTGTAATGCTCATAAAGAAAGAAGCAAAACTTATTAATCCATAGAATAATAATCAACATATGTCATCACATCAATTCTGATTTATGGTGCCCTTTTGGGGGGTTTCCTAGAGAGAGAGAGAGAGGATTGAGTTGTGGTTTACTATTCCCTTCTTCCGGAGGCATCCTGAGACTGTGCAACTTGCTCAAAGCCACACAGGGTGGATAGAGAGCCCTGGAGGCATAGTGAGGAATCAAGCTCCCAGCCTCTGTCTCTGCAGTCATATACCTAAGTCACTAAACTCTCCAGCTAATATTTATTGCGTGCAAAATGTATTGGCTGCACAATCTATTAGATCATTAATTATATACCTAAGGATGTACAGTCCAACAGAGATATCACACATTCAATGTGAAAAATATGTATTTCACTAAAAAGGGAAAAGCAAAAAAAAAAAAAAAAAAAACAAAAAAAACCCAGAAATCAGCACTGCACATCCTTTAAGCCTGGGATTTCATAGACTTGACATGTTGTCAGGAGAAGATGAATAACTAGTTTGTATATTTAGATAATAGAGGCTTTATGATGCAGAGCAGGATTTAAAAAGCTGGGTTTTTTGGGAGGGGATAAGAAAAATCAATTATGAGCACCCTAGAATTGTGGATGAAGAGCTGAAACACCAGATAATGTCTGACTGAGGTGATACTGGTAATTACACTGATGTCCTCTATTATTTGTAATTATGATTGACAGTTTTTATGAACTGTTTAGATTTAATTTGGACATATGACTTAAGGTCTCAATTTCATCGTTCTGTGCCAGATTTAAGACTGTATCAACAATGAATGTATTAGGAGATGAAAAGACCTTGTGCGGTATCAAATGGCTACAAAGGTACATACCTGATTGCTCTGGAAAGAGTCATTTTAACAGGAGTGATTTCCCTGAAATGACCCTTCCATCTTTTGAGGAATTGCTCCAGTATGCCCTCTAAATGTAGAAGTCCTACAGCGGAAACAAAAAGATAATGACTGATCAGAGATCAAGGAATGGCTGAAGTATATTTCCCTGTACATTGTGTGATAGCCGGGGGGGGGGGGATCACACTGAACTGCTCCACAGGCAGTCCAAAATGTGATGTATCTGCCAACATACCCTCCTTCATTTCAGCTAATATGTTACTGCTTAAGGCAAATAAGAGTTAAACAAATGGCAGCTATAGCTATTTGATAGTCAATTTCCTTCCATTGGGATTCCCGCTGTGGTGTAGTGGATTGAGTTATGGACTAAGTCTTTGGAGCACATGGCTCAGCCATGGAAACTCAGTAGGGGAGTGGAACTGGTAATACCACTCTGTAAACAGATCACTTACCTTGAAAGGCCTATTAGGATCAGAGTCAGTTCTCACTTGACAGCACAGGACAAAAACATTTCCTTATCAAATGATATGCAGTGCACTACTAAAGGTTATATTGGAGTGGCCAAAGACATTTTGATGTGTGCAGGTTAGCAGTGCTTGGTTTCACCCCATACTATTCCATATCCAGAAACTCAGTCACCAAATAGTCGACTATTTGTTCAGTGAGGCAAGGGGCCAGCCTCATATTTGGAAGTAACAGATTAGTTTGCTATCTTCTTGGAAAGCAGGAAATGTAGCACACATATCTCTCCTCCAATTCCTGCTTGCAGCTTCCTAGCATTTTTCACCTGAGGTGATCACTTCTCCTTGTCTAATGATAAAACAACTCAGAAACTGTTATAGATACAAATTTTAATGTTTCAATGCTATCCTTAAGGAACGTGAGTTCCATATAGTCTGTGAAGGAAAGGGCATATTCAGAAGGAAAGGGTTGATGCAAAACTTCCATTCTTAATAGCTGCCAGGCTCATGCTTACTATCTATCCTATAAAATTAATACAATTTGTGATCATATAATGCCACAATTATATATTTTAATCAGAGTTAACAGCCCTGTACATTTTTACTCCAATGCATTTGCTGATAATTGTGTAAATATGCAATAAAACCAGGAGCTGCTTTATAATTCTGGATCTCAGAAATAATAACACACTGTTCTATAGTCCATTTTAATGAGGAGTTTTTCATTTCAAATGGAACAACCAACAGAAAATTTGAACAGAAGTCACATTTTGGTGCAGTGGTTAAGCTGTAGTATTACTGTCAAAACTATGCTCACAGTCAGGAACTGATTCTGGCAGCCATCTTGAAGTTGACTCAGCCTTCCATCTTTCCAGTCAGTAAAATGAGAACCCAGCTTGCAGTTGTTGTGGGAAGCAAGGTGTAGTCTGCATAATTAAACTGTAAACCACACAGAGAGTGCTATAAGAGCTATTGAACAGTATGTAAGCATTTCTTTGGCATTGAAAACAGACTGTGCACTATATTTGTGTGAAAATTGATCCTGATCTGAAACCCAGTGTTAAAGTTATTTTTTTTTGTTTTTCTTTGGCCCCTATTTTTAAAATTGCCTTGTATAATTTGCTTTGCCAGAACAATAACATTACTGCACTATTGTGCAGTGATAATAACCCTGTTCAATTATTGTAATTTTTGAATTTTTCAGCACAGTTAGAGAGGAACTGATTTGCTGGTTTTCTGTGGGTTGCCTTGTTTATTTCTATATATAACAGTATTTAGCATATTTATTTATTTATATTTGTACTTATTAACCACCCAACTTTCCCTCAGCAACTCTGGGCAGTGTACAACAAATTGTTGGGGGGGGGGACAACTTGCCCACAAATAAAACAACCTGTGAACAAAAAAAAATCAAATAAAAAATAAAAATAAGACACAGCAACAGCATCCATACAGACAAGCATAGACTCCAGCAAGAAAAAGCTGGGACAGACAAATAAACCAATTAACCAAGTACCATCATGCACTCAGCAATCACTGAGGCTTTTCCTGAAGAGCCAGGTCTTTAGTGCTCTCCTAAAGTCCAGCAGAGACTCCGCCAACCATATCTCTGTTGGCAGGGTATTCCAAAGTGCTGGGCAGCCACTGAAAAGGCCAGATTCCAGATAGAAACTCTTTGGGCCTCCCTCGAAGTGGCCACCCAGAGTGAAAGGGAGAGTGAGGCTTTGTTTGGTCAGGACAAAGCTGACCTCTGGGAGATCTGCTCCTCCAAATAGAAAGGTCCCAGGCCATGGAGGGTTTTGTAGACCAAAACCAGTACCTTGAACCTTATTTGGGAGGCAACAGGTAGCCAGTGCAAGTGATCCAGGATGGGGGTGATACGGTCAAACCTTCCCACACCAACCACCAGCCTGGCCACCTCATTCTGCACCTGCTGCAGTTGCTGAACAAGGGTCAAGGGAAGCCCCATGTAAAAAGTGTTGCAGTAATCTATCCTCAAGATCACCAGCACCTGCACAACCGTCCTAAGGGAATCCACATCCAGGTATGGGTTAATCTGGGTGGTAACCCTAAATTGATCAAAGGCCACCCTGGACAAAGCTGCCACCTGGCTTCCAGGGACAAAGCTGGATCCAGGACAACACCCAGACTCCTCACACTCTCCGCCAGCTGGAGGGTCAATTCCCCCCACAATGGATAGTGGGCCACTGTACCCATCCGGACAACCCCAAGGAACAGAACCTCAGTCTTCCTGGGGTTGAACTTGAGCCTGTTAGTCCTGGTCCATTCCACAACCACAGGCATGTAGTGGCCTAGGGACCACACAGCCCCCATTGCAAGGATGGAATCTACTACTTAGATTTATTTTGTTTTATGCTATGCTTGTTTTATTTCTAATGTAACTCATCCAGAGTAGTGCTTACTACTAATCCATGTGGTACACTAAATAAATAAATAAATAAATTTCCTCCACTCACTTTACTACACTTCAATGTAGATAAAAATGCTGCCAAGTGCATAAAATACTTCATAAGTCATAGAATGTACAACACTATATAACTAATCTGTTAGATCAAAGAGAAAAATTGGCAGAGTAGTATTAGGCTTCATTTTTAATTTTCTTTCTTCTTTGAGTACCAATTAAACGTTAAGTTTTGTTGGGGGCAATCATTTAACATAAGAAGGAATCTGTTGTGCCAAGATTAGATTATAGACTTTAAAGGAAATATTTAGTCGGAAGGGGAGGGATGTACCCCCTTTTTAAACTTTGTGCAACATTGTTTTTGTCATGAGTGTGCTATTATTAATAAACAACATTATGGTACAATCATGCACAACAAAATGTGTGGGAGATGTTACCCATGTTAAAAGTCTGGAAAGGATGGTAGAAGAACAAGGTATCTTTTTCTCTATATAAATTGATGGCCTTGGCTTTCGTCTTTAAATTTATAAAGCTTAATGAAAGAAAACACAATGCGTACATCAGCCATTGCGCCATCAATCAAACTACCAGGTGGGAAAGCATGACATGTGAAGCTCCTGGATTCAGAATTCCTGTCATGTTCATTTTCCACCGTGCACAATGCATGCTGATGCCTAGAAGGATGAGAAGAATAACATGATAAACCGATGATTTATTTCCTTTGAGAGCAATGGAATATAGAATACTGTGACAAATGGGGGATCTAGTGGGACTGGGAAACATTACATTAAAAAGTAGGAGACGCTATTACTGTATTGTTGGGAATTTATCACTCTTCCCCTCAGTGACTTAACCCTGCAAGGCCATTATGTGTGAAAAATCCTGCAATTGCTTCTTGTAATATGGCAGTGGCCTATATTGCACAAGAGGCCATTCCTGAATTTTAAGGAAGGTTGCCAAAATTCTTACAAGTATGATAGTGACAGTTTTCCTTTTAATCTCCAGAAGAAAATGACAGGGAGGGAGGTGGGCCCCAATTTGTGGCAGCCATTGCACCCTTTCTTCATGTTATACCCTGCCAAACTGTCATTATATCTCTAAGCAGAGAAGAAAATTTGGACTAATCATTTCATATTATTGCCATTCCCCCATTCCAGGGCATTTAGGCAAGCAGCCGCAAAAGGGCTGTGACCAATGCTTCTTTATGGGAATAGGGAAGAGCTGTAGGGAGGGTCTGCAAGATGGGTGACTAACATGACAGAGCAGGCTGGCAACCTTGTCAGGGGAATGAGGAATAACTGGGATGTGGCAAAGCAAAAGAAGGAGTGGTGTGGCAGTCCTTCTCCCATTCCACATAGTATTTGACTGGGAACCACACGGCTGTGATTGGAGCTTGATCAGGGTGTCGGGTGGGTAGTGTTGGAAAATTAATTATATCTTTTATTCCTTAAAACCTGTCTTGTGAATCATTTATTCTTATGAAAATATGGAGAATTATCAGAACCACTGTTATGTTCTTGGAATCATGGAGGACGTGTGAGGTGCCTGATGAATGGAGAAGGGCCAACATTATCCTTGCCTTCAAAAAGGGCAAAATAGAGGAACTGAGGAATTACAGACCAATCAAACTGACACCAATACCAGGGGGAAAGATGGAGCAGATTATAAAGTGGTCACTTGGCAAAGAATTTGAAAACAATCCAGTAATCATGGGAAAACAACACTATGTCAAGAACAAATCCTGCCAATGTATGCTATTTCATTTTGTTATCCAATAACCTCCTTGGTGGATGGTGGGGAATGCTGTAGAAGTAATATAACTTGATTTCAACTAAGGGTCACAATATATCCTCTAATAGAATCCTCTAATAGATTGTATGAATCTAGGGAGCATGAGCACACTATGAAAATGTGGCACTGTGTTGTTATGTTCAACATAAATCAGATAAGAGTCCTTTCTTCTCTTAGGTTATATGACTAGATTGTAACACAATGTAGTTTTTCACTGGGCCTGTTCAATTTACTGTAGCACCAGGAAAATGATGAAAAATTAGATGCTATCTATATGTTATCCAGCATCTAAGCCTGCATCTAGTATTGGCAGGGGAGAAGGTCAGGGGCCACACATTTACACACCAACATGTGTCTGCTGTTTTCTCTATGTTTCAACATAATGGGGTGGGGTGGGGTGAGGTGTAAAGGGATCTTGCACTTAGGTCTTTAGTACTTTATACAGACATTCTGGACCCTTGTGTTCCTCCATGTACTCAGGCCATATTGTTACTGTATCTGGGACAGAGATATAAAATTTCTGGAAACTTTGGTGGTGGTAGGTAATAGAAATGATTCCTTTGCCCCACCAACCCAGATATGACAAGACAAGACAAGTTTGGCTAGGTTAACATTGGGTCACCATTTATTTAAATAACAACTGGAAAAACTTTACAACTCCTACAAGGCGACCTGAACCGTAGTGCTTCTTTTTTCCTGCTCAGTATGTATTCAGAGAAATTCAGCTCTCAGAAGGATACTGCTCACCCATGCAGCATCCCTCCAACCTGCGTGAATGTGTTAGCCCACAACAGCCCTTGGTTCGGCCTAATATTATCTGGATAACTTAGTTTAATCCTATACCTGTCAATGATGTTTAATTTACGCTGAGGGCCGTCTTGCACCTTGAGGGAAACTTAGTAAGGGCATACCTGAATACCTTTACCTATATTGCACTACCCGCCTAATTGTGACTGGGTTGATACTGGATTTTATTTTAGGCCTCAGTTCTTAAACTGAGACTTCAGAGGTTGCTGGCATTGAGTTTGTCTAAATTTTTCCTGCTCGTAATTCATATTTCAGGACACCCATCAGAGCTTGGAAAAGTTACCTAGTTGGATTACAACTCCCAGAATCCCCGAAACTACACAGCAGTGTAGTCTAAAACAGTAACACAGGCAGCTGCTTGCTGTCCATCTGCAGGAATTTCTTGCAGTGGCCTTAAGAACTTTCAATATTAGGGATGGCCATTTTGTTTCAGAACCAGTAGGTTACGAAACGAACTACGCGAGCCCAGGTGGTCCTCGGGACCGGCTGGGAACGCGCAGATCCAGTTGCTTTGCCTTTCTCTGTCTCGCGTGGGGTTGAACTCCAACGAGGAAGCACACTGCAACATCATCTTTCCTGCTTCGTGCTGCTGGCCAATCAGAGAAGGAGGTGGGATGATGACTGTCCCTACACAGCTCCTGACTGGCCAGCATCACAGATCTAGCACAGATGATGTCCGCAGCATGCTTCCTCGTTGGATTTTGGCCCTGCGCGAGACGGAGAAGGGTGGAGCGGTTGGATCTGTGTGTTGTCAGCTGGTTCCGGGCACCACCTGGGCTCGCGTTAACATGCTGGTTCCAAAACGAAATGCCCATCCCTATTTGATATAGATTCATAGAATTATGTAGTTGGGTGGGGCCTGTAAGGTCATCGAGCGCAGCCGCCTTGCTCAGTGCAATATTTTGTATGCAGAATATTCCAGATTCCGTCCCTGCCCTCTCGAGATAAAAAGAGAGTCTTAGGCAGCCGTCCTTGGAAAGCCCCTCTCGATCGGAAATGACAGTTGAGGCAAAGTAGAAACACTGCCAGGCAGCCTAGCTTTGTGTGTCATTGTGCAGACAAATTTCAACAACAGATGCGGGTTATTTTATTTCCTGGTGAGAGGCAGTCTCTTGAGACAGTGGGCATATACGAGACTCTCTCAACAGAGGTGGGGGTCCCTGCCACAATCTGTCTGCTAATTATCAAGCAGCCATTTTGACAGTCCCCAGAAAAATCAAGAATACACTAATACCTCAGATAAAGAATGCCTCGGATAACAAATGAAAATTTCCAGGTATAGGGCTGCCTCGGATAGCGAATGTACCCTATGGACTGCCTCGGATAACAAATGTTTCATAATGCCTTGCAAAAAATGTGTACCCTGCATGCATTGCAGGATGCATAGTTTGTGGAGGGGTGGGAGGAGTTAGAGTGTTGTTTTCCATGGTGTTTTGGAGCCATTCTGGACATGTTTTGCTGAGGCATTTGGACCTTTCGAACTTGGTAAGATAGGGAGCTAGCTTTTATTAATCTTTGCATTGTTTTTCTTTGCATTTTTGGCTGGAAGAGGCTTGGGTAGTCTTGCTGGTTTCATTTCTCCGTGTTTGCAGTCTTTTTTCATTGCTCTCCAGGAAAAAATGGGCTGGATTTTCTTCCTGCCTATGTTTGTTTGTTTGCATTTTTCCCCATTGCACTTTGGGTGGGAATAAACTGGGGTAGTCTTGCTGGTTTCTCTTGTCCATGTTTTGCATTGCACTGCAGGGGGATGTTCTGGAGGGGGCGTTCCAGCACTGCAAGCCTTTAAAGTGCTTATTATAAAGAGGTCTGGAACCCCCTCCCCCCAGCTTTTTTGCCTCTTTTCGGACCTCCAGAATGGATTAATCAGTTTCCCATTCATTTCAATGGAAAACCATGTTTCGGATAACAAATTTTTCGGATAACAAATTGCCTTTGAGAACAAATTAAATTCGTTATCAGAGGCACTACTGTACTTCATTCCTCCACCAACAAGGCCATGGCTAAGGACTCCTACTTTATAGGTGTTGAGAAGGTTGTAAAGGTGGGCCATTGTCCACCTAATGAGCCTACTGAGACTACGTTAATGTTGTTTGTTTGATTACTATTATTATTTTTATTATTACCATACCCTCTTGCCAGGTACTTGTTGTCTTGTTGTCCTTCCATTGAGGTTTTATATTATTATTATTTTTCTTTTCTTTCTCTAGATTATTACCATTATTACTATGTTTGGCTTGTTTGATATGTCATTGTTGTTAACCGCCCAGAGTTCCCATTTGAGGAAAATCGGATTGCGGTTTACAAATATAAAAATAGATAGATAGATAAACCCTCACAAGGACATATAGAGAATGGGATGGGCGAAAACTCATAGCCAGCCAAGGCCAATCAGCCTGGCTACCCAAAATTCCCATCTGCCCCTGTAGCTACCAGCTAATCACATTCTCTATAAATAAAGGGAGGGCAGGTGGGGCTGAGAGATGAGGAAACGAGGACTGAGGAACACCGGGGGAGCCTTAAATAGACTCCTAAGCCCTGGCAAAAGACCAGGATCAGCACAAATTCTTTGTGCCAAAAATCTGGGTGCTGGGGCAGAGAAATCCCATGCATGAACGCTGTTGCTAGTGGAACCACCATTCTCCAACGTTTTTCTTTTTCCCCTGCCATGGCTTCAAAATTTCCAGAAATCTTACATCTCCAATCTGGCTGTACTGAAACCATCACCAGTGATCTCTACTAAAGTGGCTGTTTCTTAATACTCCATAGCGGAAGGAAAGAGAAAGCAAAGGTATGGTAATTGGTGTTGTGAGGGGCTTTCCACTTTCCCTGCATTTTTTTTTCTAAGCTTACTGCGGAAGAATATTAGCAGCATAGTAATGAAATTCCCCTCCTCCCAATTACACACTGTCTAGTTAATAAAATGAGCTGTGAAAAAAACAGTTACGGTGTTGTGTTACGAATCACACAGGACACAGAGTTTTGGGGTGAAATCATCTGGCGCTCAGGGCAGCATTCCTGTTTGTCTGTCTGTCAGGGTTCCATGGATGTCTGAGTGTCTCTCTGTGTCTGCATTGGCTGCGTGCATGTGAGATTGATGATGATTCTCCCTTTCTGTCTGGTGATGATTCTCCCTCGGAGCCTTCTGCTCCCTGAGCCTTCTGCTCCCTGAGCCTTCTCCTGCTGCTGCCTGAGCCCCAGTGTTTTATTAGAGAGTAAGCACAATAGATACAGGGAAACATTCCTCGGTGGGGGGAAAGAATGCAAGCCTTATCTGTTCAGTAAACAGGTACACAAAGCAGGGGAAATGGAATCCATAGTTGGGGGAAGAATGCTCCCTAGCTAGTGAGACATTACTGATAAGAGGCTTCCTTGGGCCTGAGCAGATGTATTCTGATATTCTGGCATCTGCCGTCCTGTTTGCTCTGGCCTTCTTCAGCACATTCTGGTATCTGCTTCGGTCCTGGGGCTGCCGGGAAATATATGTCAAGCAGCCCTCCTAGGCCTTCAGTTTCCTTTGTGCTTGACCAATCTTGGGGCTCAGAAATATGGGCAATGATATCTCTACATTACGGAATTGTACCAGAAACAGCTATTGCTCACAAGTACCCAAGGCACTATGAGTTAGGTATCCCTGAGATAGGACAAATATGCATATAATTATAAAATTGGAGACCCTTAAGAAACCTATTAAGGTCTATAGAAGTTCTTTTCACCTGTCTTTTCAAAATCTTTATTATGTATCCAAGGTCACATTCACATATGTATGCCATCTTATGAGACAGCATTGTTCCAGGCTGAAATAATAATACCTTTATTCTGACTACTTTACAATTTAAATACAATATTAAACTTCTGCAACTAAATGCACAACAAGGTAACTCTGATCATTAGTATTTGCTAGAAATACCCTGGGTTTATCAGTGTGCTAAAACCTTTTATATCTTATTAAAGAATTTGAGTACTAATTTCCCCCCTGTGGAGTGCTTATATTCATATAGTCACATTTTTATGTCATCTCAGAGTAAAATACTTTCTCTAGTTACTGGCTTCTATAATGAGAAATTTTCAGGTTCAGTAGCAAGCATGCTTGATGAAGCAACCAGATTTCTTAACATTTGCTTTTTATGCTAGCAAATAGATTGAATGAATTCCAACTTGCAATTCACTGTAGCAGATAAGAAGGACTGAGAGTCTTCCACAAATAACTTTAGAGGTCACAACTCTAAAACTGTTAAGTTTCATCCAGAGTAATAAAATGTCCTCCAGCCATTTATTTGGCAAAATAGCACATGTCTGATTTCTGTATTTCTGGGGTGTTGTTTTTTTACCTGCTTCTCAAGAACTGTTTAATTGTTATATTTATATCCTTTCTGCTTGATTTTCCCTCAACAGACAAATATGTTTATTCACTCAGCTTTTTCACAGGAATGTCATTGGCAGAAGCAGATTATTCCTCATTAAAAGTTTTTTTTTTTTTAAGATTCAGTGATACCTTGTAAAATGGATTTAATTCATTCTATGGATCAATTTGTCTTACAAAAAAATTGTCCAACAAAATGTGGTTTCCCATAGAATTGAATGGGAAACCGATTAATTCGTTCCAAAGCCTAGAAAAAAGACAGAAACACCATTCTTTGTAAAAAAAAAAACTCTTTATAAAGTCCACTTTAAAGACATAAACACTGCACAACACTGTGCATAAACACTATGCCACTGGGTTACAATGTGTGCTAAGTGCCTTTTT